>PVLD010002768.1:0-99766 GCA_004027595.1 Dinomys branickii | reverse complement strand
AAACATGGTTTTGACCTGATGAGGCAATCCGGGTCAAAAGCATAAAGAATAAAAAGGGGGAGGACTACTGAGAATGCTCAGGAATGTTTTGGCAAGAGAAAATGGTGTGAGTACAGTACCTAAGAATTTTGCAAATAATAAGAAGTAAATGAATTCATGTAAAAACACCCTGCATATTACCTAACAAACGGGCTGTCAAATGTTAACATTACTAACTAGCCCAACCTAATTACATAAAAGCCATTTTCCTACTTGCTGGGCACAGGTGCATTCACATTTGATCCTGATGTTGCTCCCCCTAGCCAGGAAACAGCCTTGAGTCTTTTATGTGTCTTTCCCAGCAAGGCAACTGGTGGTGTGCAGGGTTCACACGCAGCCCATCAAACCTCGCTAAACTACTTTCTGTGCTCTGAATGCAACTAGCCAATTGCCAACTGGACTCTTCCCCGTTGTATGCTCTCAGGCAACTTAAAATCAACAAGCTGAAAATCAAAATTATAAAGGTTTGTTTGTTTTCTAGTCAGGGGCTGTGGCACACACCTGTAATCCCTTAACTCAGGAGGCTGAGGCAGGACTACCGCAAGTTTGAGGCCAACTTGGTCTACACATTGAGTTCAAGGCCAGCCTAAACCACATAGAGAGAGCCTGTCTCAAGAAAAAAAACAAACAAAACAAAGGTTTATTTCTTTTCTAGA
Organism: Dinomys branickii; assembly: GCA_004027595.1. Lineage (NCBI taxonomy): Eukaryota > Metazoa > Chordata > Mammalia > Rodentia > Dinomyidae > Dinomys > Dinomys branickii. The sequence continues at coordinate 99,071 of PVLD010002768.1, read as the reverse complement.
AGAACTATAATTTAAGAGAGGAACCAACCAATATATACACTATCAAAACAACATCCAGCTGGGCATGGTGGTGCATACCAGTAATCCCAGCATTTGGAAGGAGGCAGAAGGAGTGCCACAAACTCAACAAAACAAAAAACCCAACCCACATACACAAAGCATAATTCTTCTAACTTTTTACCAACTAGCATTTTCCATCTCAATAAGTGACAGCAGTACCTACCCATCCAATTCTACAAGCCCGAACATCACCATCACCCTGGTGCCTCTGGATAGAGAAGAGCCGAAACAACAATCACACACTGTAAAGATGAGGGGAAATTGGGTTTCTGTTAGCAGAAGTACGGATTTAGAGACATGGTAAGTGCTTAGAAGGGAAAAAGAGGCAAACCAGACTAGAGAGACCAAGAAAGAAGACAGGAGGAACTCTTCTGTTCTCTAGGCTTGCAGGAAGCTTCTCTATGACATGGACAGTTGCACAGGGCCCCATAATAAAAGGAGCCTCTCATGGGACCACTCCACATAGAATGAAAAGTAAAAGCAGAAACAGCAAGGTTATTATCTTCAAGACAGAGAAAAACGCCAGAAGGTAGTAAAAAAGAGCAGCTGATGGAGCAGCGCCATGATTGTGAGTCTATCTTGTACCCAACAACAGTCTGTCCCACAGAAAGCTACCCGGGTATTCAAGGAGCCTCAAGTGTGAGCATCCACTCCAATTTGTTCATTACATAAATATTAACTGAGCAGTGTGTCCGGCATGGTGGCACACCCGTGTTCCCAGCACTCGGGAGGCTAAGGCAGGAAGACTGCTGTGACTCTAAGGCCAGCCTGGGCTACAAAACCAAGTTCAAACTTAGCCTGCACTACACAGCAAGACCTTATTTCAAAAAAACAAAACACAAAAAATAAATAAATAAAATTAACTGAGGAGTGTCCTTATACCAGGCATTTTCTACGAGCTAGATTACTGGGTGAGAAGTCAGCAGGCCAACAATGGGAAGTGCCTGTAATAATCCAAGCAACTGTGAGCCACACTAATGCTAGAAACTGGCATATTTATCAGGACACCCAGGAGCTGGGGATATAGCTCAATCCCTAGTACCGCCAAAAAAAAAAAAAAAAAAAAAAAAACAATGAAAATGTTTATCGCTTCTCGGCCTTTTGGCTAAGATCAAGTGTATCAGGACACCCTGGTTTTTACCGCACTGATTTATTGTGTCCCTGTATTCACACACACACACCCCACAACCCTTAAAGAATCAGCTATGGCCAGAGGAGCAAGACAGTGAAACTCTCGTGTCTAGAACAAGGAGCTGGCAAGTCAGTCCCCTGGGCCATAATAGGGCAACTCATTCATTCAAACAGCTGCACTCCTGTGTTCAGCACAATACTAAGTGGTGGAGACTAAGTGATAATCTATATCCTTAGAAGTTCTTCTGTGGGGAAACAACAAATAATTCTCATTTTAAAAAAATGCATGCACAGGGTGCTAAGCAAGTTGCTGTCTGTTTTGTTTGTTTTGTTTCTGTACCACTGGAGATTGAATCCAAGGCCTTTACACTGAGCCACATCTCAGCATTTTTGCTCTTTATTTTTATACTGGGACAGGATCTTGCCAAGCTGCTAAACTGCCCAGTTGGGCTTGAACTCCTGCCTCCACCTCCCAGAGTACTAAGATTACACACACACATTATGCACCACCACACCTGGCTAGCTGTTTGGTGAGGAAGGTCCACTCCCTGGATCAGGAGGGCCCACTCCTTGGATCGCCTCTGACTGTTCAGATGCACCTTCCAAAATCTGCTCTGCCCATTCCATCTGACCAACCTCCAAACACTAAGCACACTGCCTGGGCCTAGACCTCTGTGCTCTATGCCCACCCACTAAGGGAACCTGGCACCTACAGTCAGAATGATTTTGCCTCAAAGCTTCAAACCCCCACACGTCTAGTTCCAGACAGACTACTTTCTTCCACTCCAGACTGACCCCCTGCCTCAGTGAGATTATGATACCTACACCACACTCAGCCATCCCACAGCCTTGTCTTCCTCACTGATGCCAACACTTTCAGTGTCAGCCAGAAATATTCCTCTCACCTGTGATCACATCCCCACACACATCCTATAACTAGTCCAGCAACAATGTCCTTGCCTCTATCTCAAGTACAAATTCCAAACTCAGCCACTGCTTCCTACTCTACTCCCTTCCTAGTCTAAATCACCATCCTTTCTTGCCTGAATGATGTACTACTTGAAGTTCCCCAGGAAACAGAACCCATGGGCCACAGACAGAGACTTATTTCAAGGAATTAGCCCACAGAATGTAAATGTGCAAGTCCTGTGGGTCAGGTTGGAAGGCTGAGCACTTGGGAGAGAGTGCCAGAACCCTTCTTGCTCAAGGGAGGCTGGTCTTGCTATAATCAGGTCTTCCACCGATTGGACAAGACCCACCCACATCATTCAGGGTAAACTGCTTTACTCACAGTGCATCAACTCAAGCATTAATCTCATTAAAACACCTCCACAGGAATATTCAGAGCAACATTTCACCATGTCTGCATACCACAGTGCAGCCTTGGTGACACATAACCTAGCCATCACAGGTGCCATCAACCCTGATCTCCCTGTTTCTACCCACAGCCCCCTTCAACCATACAGCAGCAATCCTATCAGACCCACATGCCACCATATCACTGATCACCCTAAAACCCCAAAGCCTTCTCCAGTGGCTCTAGGCTGTCAAAGACAAAGCAGCAAAGTAAAGTTCCCACGATGACTTCAAATACAACTCATGAGCCCCATTACCTCTCTAGCCTCTTCTAGTATCTTCCCTAATCATTCTACCCCAGCTGTACTCAGAAGACATAGAAGTACAGCAATGCTTTTAAACAATGGGAAAATTACCTAATAAACTCATTGTTAACAGACAAAAGGGTCTTTAGAAAACATGGACTTTGTGAATGTGTTAGCTTTCCACCACTATAAAATACTTAATTTTTTTATTTTTTTTGCGACAGGTCTCGCTATGTAGTACACACTGGCCTCAAACCCACAGCAATCCTCCTGCCTCAACCTCCTGAATGCTGGGATTACCGGGGTGCACCATCATGCCCAATCCTGAACAATTAATTTAGAAAAAGTTTATTTTAGCTCAGTTTCAGAGGTTCCAGGCTATGACCAACTGGCCCCATTACTGCAGGCCTGTAGTGAGGCAGCGCCCATGGTGGAAACATGGAGAACAGAACCACTGAGCTCATAGCCAGAAAAAAGCAGGGTTGAGGATTGACTCCTCCGATCTCTCTCAAGGCCACATCCCCAACGACCTCGGAGCCTCCAGTGGGGCCCCTCTCAACAGTTCTACCATCTCCCAGCAGCACTGCCATGGGGACCAAGGCTTCAACACATGGGCCTTTGGGACACATAAGATCCAAACTACAGTGGGGTGATGAGAAAACAGAAACCCTCAGAGGGCAACTAAGCCATGCTAACATCCGTGTGAAGCCCAAATGCTGAAAAGTAACACTGCAAAACTTAAAGGAGTCAAACATCCACATCCCTAAAATATGCAGAGTCAGCTTCCTAACTTCTCTGTTTCTCCACTTCCTCAAAGTCTGTTGGGAGCCTGCCACCAGATTGACTATCCAGCAAGGCAGGCCTTCTGTTTCCAGAAGACATACCAAGGGGGGAAACTGAAATGAAGAAAAAGGGATCTGGATGAAAAACCATCAGCCACTGGGATGTGAAAGCTCTCCAGGGCAAGCTCTCTCTGGGACAAATCACGTTTTATGATGCTGAGTCAAAGATGCAAAAAGCAAGAATTAAACAAGACCATCATGAGCCAGGAGTCACTGAGTCGTGAGGAAAGCGTAGGCTCCACTGCAGGAGGCACAACTCGAAGCAGCACACGCAGAGGGACGGTGCAAGTGAGGTGTGGCTCCCATCCCGGCAGAGCCCACAGACTGTGACCACACTGAACCCAGGGCTGACAACCTGAGAACACACAAAACACAACACGCACAAGTTTTGTTCCATGGGTCAAGGTGAAGAAACAAAATGTGAGGGGAAGTCGAAAGAACTGAGATGGATTGTATAAGGTACCAATTCCCCACTATGAATGTAATCACTACGCACTGCAAACATACCAACATTTTCAGTTAACCACAAAAAAGAAACAGGAAAGTAAGGACCAAAGAGCGTAACATAAAACCAGTCCAATGGCCCTGAATTAAGGCCAGCAGTTTTCTGTAGCTGTTGGTTTCAAGCAGGAGCCTAAAGTGGTATCTTTCTAAGGTCTGTTGGCCATTTCAGAACTTTAGAAATGTAATGGTCAATTCATTAGAAAGAAACAAATAACTGAATAAATTTTACAAGAGGACTTCAAGATGGCAACCAGGTAGGCAGCAGAGAGAGAACCTCCCAGAGGAATGCCACTCAGTCAAAGGAATATAGGAATATAGCAACATGTGAGACAGAAAGGAAAGAGGTGGGTATCCTGAACTCAGGAAGGATCTGAAATGGGAATTGAAGACTAAGCAAAACTTCTTCTGCAGGAAAGGATCGGACATCCACCATGGTGCAGTTGGAGGGAGAGGAAAAGGAGGAAGTCACCGCTCCAAACACACTTTGGCCCACGCCCTCATTCTGGCGTTCGCAGCTTCAGCTTCGGAGACCCACGCTCACGGAAGCCTCCTGACTCGGCCAGGGGACAGCGGAGTTCCGAGAGCTGGTCCAGGGCTGGAGAGGGGAGGGCGCAGCCAGGAAAAGAGGCAGTGGCAGTTGGGAGCAGTTGTCAAACCCAGTGTGAGGATGAGAAGTTACGACAGCCACTGCGGCAGAGTCCCCACCCTGCGGCAACCTTCCTAATCAGCGCCTGGAGAGAATCAACGCAGCTAGTACACAGCCCACCACGCCTGGCTCTGCACCTGCCTCGAGGCAGTGACCCCCTGCCTCTCCGCTGGGTGAGCCACTACCAGCGGAGAGCAGCGGGGAACCTCAGCAGCGAGCCGCAGTGGCTCCCAGGGATCTGGCCGAGGATCCAGCACCGCAACAGGAGGGAGATGCAGATGGAGGTGGATTGCGTGGCCCCGCGCCCTTCTCACTCCAACATCAGGCAGGAAAGACGAGCTGGGTTGCCGGAACTCAGCTCCCACCCAGAACTCTCTCTGGGAACACCTTGAGTCTTGGTGGCTTGAGCAAGCACCGCCTGTTCCTGGCAACAATGGGACGAATCCACGGTCTTCAGGACTCACTCCAAACTATTAATGTGAGCACCAAGAGGGTCTCCTTACAGCTTGCACATATGAACCTTGCATGAACCCATAGCAACAAATTAGGTGAAAAGCAGCAGACCGGGAGTCTGAAAAACAATAACATACTCTATACAGCAGACCTGAGAAAATCCTCCAACTCTATTCTAGAACTAATCTTTAAACTCAGTTCATACCCTGAACTAACACAGTGAGAACGGGCCAGGGAGATTTCAAGCCCTCATACCAAGCATCGTAAGTTCGTCCAATGCCCAGCTTCAAGGGGTGGGGAATGGTAATACTGGAGATCAGGAGGAGGGAGGAGGAGAAGAGAGGGCCTCCAGCATCAAGGCAACAGGACAGAGCCGAACGGGTCACCAAGGGCGCCCCGACAGGGGGACGTGCCCCGCGGCTGCTCCGCTGTGGGCCGTGCTGAGGGCGCCCCACGGACTGGACCCACCCCCACCCATAGCATGGCAATAGGACAGAGCCGGGTGGTCCACTGTGAGCATAGGTGCTTTTCCACCTCCGACCATGGCAGTTTGTATACACCCATGTATGCTATAGTATAGTCTGAGGCAGCTATATCTCTTTCCAAGGCGCGAGTCCAGGGGTATAGATAAACCCAGGAATACAGTTATTATCACAGGGAAGATGACTGATTGAGTGGTAGGGCAATGGAGATGAGGGAGGAGAAAATTGAATGATCAAATGGGCCATCATCTGCGTAACAGTAACAAATGTGAAGGTAACATGTGAGTAACAAAGGCGAAGGTAACATTATGTAGGACAGCATCCAGAGCTAATTCCCTTCTATGTTCTCTATAATTTTGTATTTCCTCAATCGTTTTTGTATTAACAGAAGTGAAGATAACTTTATATTATACAGCATCCAGTGCTAATTCCCTACTATCTTCTCTATAATTTGGTATTTCCTTTAATGTTTACGTGTTAACTAATGTGAAGATAACATTATGTAACACAGCATCCAGTGCTAATTCCCTACTATACTCTGTATAATTTTGTATTTTCAGTATTGTTTATGGCTTATTCTGGTTCATATGTCTCCATTTTTTCGTCTTTAAAATAAAAAAACCAGTCCAAACATAAACTACAATACAGTGCCAAGTGGAAGCCCATGCACTGTTGGGAATTAAACCAGTGAAGCATTCCACCACTCACACATAGTTACCCAGCCCCTTCCACCCAGCACCCCACACACATAGTTACCCAGCCCCTTCCACCCAGCACCCCAACCTCACTACAGGAACTTAACACTGTTTTCAGAGGGAAACAAATCTCTGTGACCATCTACTCACAAGCACATGCACACATATACAGCACAGAGCAACGCTCTCAACCACACACACATGCCAGTTGGGTATTTTCTAGTTCACTCTGTTTTTAACACTGGTGGCCACTGTCCTTTAAGCTGACTGACTCTTCAGAGGACACCAGTGACTAGTTCACTGCACACACATTAAAAAGGAAAGCCAGACCTGTGGCAGCCTGCCTTCCCCTGTGCAAAGTCTTCTCCCTGCTATCCAAGCCTCAGGCAGCATTCTCCCTTACTGGAAAGACATCAACCTCTATCTGAGCACCCAGGGTGAACTAAGCTTCACGGCTCACCCCCTTCAATCTGAATCCCAGCTCCACCACCCTGTTAGTGTCCTGATGTAATGCTGCCATCACAAATGTCCACAAACCTAGCTATTTAAAATACCACAAACTGACAATTATAGGGCAACATGCTAGAATCCTGCTACTGCTCAGACCAAGGCAGGAGGCTCACAAGTTCAGGACCAGCCTGGACAACTTAATGAGATCTTGTCTCAAAATAAAAAGAGCTGGGAATATAGCCTTGGGTTCAAGCCTTAGAATTGGAAAACTCATACACACAAACACCACAAAAATTATCTTACTACACCAGATGGACTCAACTGGGCCCTCTGCTCAGGGTCCCACAAGGCCAAAATCAAGGTTTTGCAGGGCTGCATCCGTATTGACAACTCCTTCAAGCTGTCACCAGACTCAGTTCTCTTATGCTTTGCATACAGACCCTTTCTGACAACTCTGTTTTGAATCATTCAAATCTCAGGATTTCAGTTGCAGAAAGTTCTCTCCTTTTAAAGGCCTGTGTGCTTATACTGGGTTGACTCAGACAACCTAGGTTAACTCCCTGTTTTACAACTTATAATGTTAATTACACCTGCAAAACCCCTTTTGCCAGATAACATGACAAATTCATAGGTTCCAGGGGACACGAAGGGGAGTGGTAACTCTGCCTGCTGTGACCATTTGCTATAGGAAGCTGGGCAAGTCATGTCCTCACCGAAGGCTAACACCATGAAGCTACTGTTAGCTGAGTACTAACTACATGCCAGGCGTCATGTGTCTAGAGCTCCAGAAGAGAAGATGCTTGCTGAGGAATAGGAGCTCCACCAGCACTACTTAGACAGGCACTCTTTGCTTATAACTAATTAAGTACCTAAGTTGTAATGTTCATGGCAATTTTACATAGAAATCTGACACATGTTGAATGTCATAATGTAAAAATAGGACTTTCTTTGAAATAGGCTCTTGTTTTGTAGTTCAGGCTGGCCTTGAACTCACTATGTAGCCCACACTGGTCTTGAACTCATGTTGATCCTCCTGCCTCAGCCTCTCAAGTGATAGGACTATAGGCACGTGCCACCATGCCTGCAAAATAGGGCTTTTATCTTCACTTCATTAATCTGAAAATTAATTTTATTGATTTTACAAAAGTCTCAATCCATTAAGAACTGGGGGGCCTGAGGCAGGATCATTGCGAGTTTGAGACTGGCCTGGGCTACAAAGTGAACTCAAGGCCAGCCTGAACTACATAGTGATACCCTATCTCAAAAAGACAAAAATAAAAAAAGAACGGGTGGTAGGGAGGGTAGAAGGATAGACAGACAGACAGATAGATGGATAGATAGGTATCTTTTGGGTTTTTTTTTTTGTGACATTGGGTCCCCCACTCACACCAGGTAGGCATTCTACCACCCACCTCCAAGTACTAGAAAGTTTAAAAATCAATCCTAAGTGGTTAAACTGATATTTTAATCTCTACTTTTAGTTTCTCACCTAGATCAATAATAATTACATTCCCATATCACAATCCATTATTTTAAAAAATACATTTTGCCCACTAAGTTTAAAGAAGTTAGGCTGGGAATATAGCTCTGTGACACAGTGCCTGCCTGGCAAGCGCAAGGGCTGGAGTTCAATTCCCATTACCAAAAAATAAAAAGTACTAGCACATAAGTAGAGGAGGTGGCACAGGATCATTTACCAGAATGATTGAAGGAAATAAATGGGGCAAAAATATAAACAAAACCCACTCTAGAGCTGCATGAGGGGTCCCTTTGTCCCCTCCATGCCTTTGAGAAAGAAAATAACCAAAGATCTCAAGTTCCACTAAGGACTCTGGCTTGAAGCAACACTAAAACTTGATCCACAGTGTGGCCCTAATCAGATGGAACCTATAAAGAGTAACTTAAAAATTTTTAAATGGGGCTGGAGATTTAGCTCAGTAGTAGAACACTTGTCTGGCAAGTGTGAGCCCCTGGGTTCAGTCCTCAGTACCAAAAAAAAATTTTTTTTTAAAGCAAAAGGAAGAAAACAAACCCAAGGCAACTAAAAATTTTAAAATGGCTGGCACAACACACTTGTAATCCCTAGCCACTGGGGAAGCTACACCAGGAAGAGGGCAAATTCAGGCTGGCCTGTGCAACACAGCAAGACCCTACCTCAAAATGAAAACTAACAAAAAGGCGGGAGATGTAGCTTAGTGATAGAGATCCCTTGGTTCAACCTCCAGTACCGCAAAAAAAAATTTTTTTTTAATTAATGAACAAAATCACCTTCCCATCTGGGGTGCTAAACTTGAGTGGAGGGAATGTCGAGCTGCTCCAAGATGGAGGGACTTCTCACACTGGCTTTTGTTAAAAACATGATAATTAGGCCTCTCTTGTAGACTGGACAGACGGTGTCCTCTTTTATATTTCAATTAAATTCATGCAAACAGAGTAACAGAGCAGCTACTTAAGCCATGGAACCATGAGAAGAGGACAGTTAGCAAAATGGAACCAAAATCTGACACTCCTACGCCTTGGTGTTTACTAAAGTGAACTAAAGATGATATCCACACAAAAACTTACACCTCGATATCTACAGCACCTTTATTCATAACTGGATAACTTAGAAGCTACAAAAATGTGCTTCGGGTAGGTGAATGTGGTACATCCAGACAAGTCATCAAGCCATGAAAAAGCCTAGTGGGGGAGACCCTCAAATGCAGAGCTAAGAAGTCAGTCCAAAAGGCTCACACAGTAATTTCAACTGCTGAGCATACTAGGCAAAGCACAACTGGAGAGGCAGGTTAAAAAAAAAAAGATCAGCAGCTGCCAGCGACTAAAGGGAAAAGAGGGGCGAACATGCAGAGCACAGACGATTCTCAGGCAGTGTTGCTAACCGGTACGTGCCAGATGGTGATGCATACACCTCATCCATCACCCAAAACCGTAGTACATACACTTAGAGGGACCCCGAGGTCACTTAGAGGGACTCCGAGGTCAGCTCCAGACTGGGTAACTTAAGCACTGGCTCCTCAGTGCAGTATGCACTGATACAGGCGTTAGTAATGCTGGAAGCAGGAAAGAGAGGGGTCACACGAGGACGCTGCTCAATGTTTCTGGAATGCTAAAAGTAGCTTCAAACAGTACAACCTATTAATACATTTTTAAAAAAATTTTGACAAGACTACTGCGGAGACTGCTAGCTGTGGGGAAATGCTAACCTGCCTGAGTCCGGGGTGGGACCTGTGGGGTAACAGCTGGTGGCCACTAGAGCAGCTGAGCGGGCTGTGCTCAACAGGCAGCTCAGACGTCCACCTTGCCCCGCCCTGCGCCGCCTCCTCGCACCAGACCTCCGGAGGGTGCCCCCTCCCCCAAGACCACATGCCCCCCGGACACCCCCATGCCCAGGGCACCCCTCCCCCGCCACAGGGCATTCCCCCACACAGGGCATCTCCTCCCCCACGGGTACCGCTCCCCCCAGGTAGCCCGTCCACCTCCTGAGGCCGGGCGGGGTGGAAGCGGAAGTGGGCGAAGGGGCCGCGTCCTTGCACAGTGTTTCCTCTCTGGCCACCTCGGCTGGGAAGGCGGGCGGCAAACCCAGCAGCTCCACGTTGGTCACCGTCTTGCCAATAGTGAACCAGTCGTTGATCTGGTCCACGGTAAGCTCACGCAGCATGCTAGCGGCTACCTCAACCGCCTGGCTCAGAGGGCAATGGAGGGAAAGGCCGCAACGTGACTACCACGCTGCCGTGACCGTTCCAGAAGTCCCGCCCCACACGCCATCCTCCAATCAGAACAGGACAGTGAGGGGGCGGGGCCAGGAGGCCGGCACGTGGGCTACTGCCGCCGGCCCTGTCCAGACGCGCGGAGCCTGTTGGGAGTTGCTTCTCTCTGGTCGCTGTGCGCGAGGCCTGCTGGGATACTCAGCTTAGAATGGTAGACCTCCGGGGGCCAGACGCGAAGTTGTAGGCCTTCAGGCACCAGGACGTCTATCAAGCCACTGCCTGGGCTCGGCCCGGTGCGATCCGCAGGTCAGACCTCCTGCTACCCTCTGTGTAGGAGAAGCGCCAGGAGGCCATCCTCGAGGCTTCTTAAAGATCCCGAATGCTATCTTCTCTATAATTTGGTTTTTCCTTTATTGTTTATGTGATAAATAATTCAAAGATAGCACTATGTAATACAGCATCCAGTGATAATTCCCCACTATCTTCTCTATAATTTTGTATTTCCTGTATTGTTTTTGTGTTATTCTGGTTTATAAGTCTCCATGCTTTTGTCTTTAAAATAAAATAAAATATTTTTTGAAAAAAAGACCCCAAGTGGAAGGGAAGAAAAGCAGGAGGCCGGGAAGAAAGCAACACAAGCAAAGGGTGCCACGAAGGGGCGCGAAGGGACGAGCCTGCGGCCGGGTAGAGGGCATGGAAGGTCTTACGGGCCCGAAGAGAAGTAAATGGATTGCTCGTCCTTTCTGAATCTGCATCTCTGAAGGCAGTGCCCTACACACAGCCGGGCAAGAGCATGTGTGGGTGTCCCAGGTGCGCCTCAACCATCACGTAGACCAGTCTTTTCCTTTCAGAATGTATTGAGTAACAAATTCACAAGCTACCTCTGTCGCACCAGCATTAACTGGTTAAATATTCTAGATCTCCCTTGATAGTAATGAGTAGGGCAATCATGATTTCTTATTTTCCAGTACAAAGACAAACAAAGCACAGGGTCTTCCCCTGTAGTCTGGGCTGTCCTGGAGCTTACTATGAAGCCTGGGCTGGCCTCAAACTCTAGATCCTCCTGCCTCAGCCTCCTGAGTACTGGAATTCTAAGCCTGTGCCACCACACCCTGTTTCCTGTCTTATTAGTATCTATAATACTCAAGTTACACACTACCCACAATAATATATGTTACAGAAGGTTAATGAGCTACAGGCAGCAGAGGGTTTAAAGAGGCCTATGGAGCATTGATTAAGCATGCAGATGCTTCTGTGAGAGCACAGATCAGGGGTCTATGGGCAGAAACTGGTGGCATAGCTGTGGAGGCGGAGGCCCAAAGCTGTGAAGCAAAAGCAAGCTCCCAGTCTGCATGGCAGGCAGCTTCAACAGTATCAGCTTGAGGCAAGTTATGTGTGCACCAGAAGCAGGAGAGACCATCCTGAGTTCAAGACCCACGGACAGATGGAGGTTCCTTGCCTGGCGATTTTCCTGAGCAAACCTTGTGGTATGCAGATGATCAAGTGATGGGGCCTGTGGTGCCACCGTGCCAGCTGTGGGGTGTTCCTCTTTCCTACGTCTCAGGTGGTAGCCAGGCCCTGTGGCACACACCTATGATCCAAGCACTTGAGGATACTAAGATAGCAGGATCTCAAGTCCAAGTCCCACCTGGGTAAACTTCTAACGACCCTGTCTTAAAAGGGGAGACGGGACTTTGGGGATGTACCTCAATTTGAAGGCCCTGGGTGTAATCATAGTACCAAGCCACATGTGGTAGCACACACTTGTAATTGTAACATTCAGGAAGCTGAGGCTAGAGGAGTTTTGCAAATTTCAGACCAGCTGGGGCTACGTAGTGAGTTTAAGGCCAGCCTGAACTGTGTAGTGAGACCCTGTCTCAAAAAAAGAAAATCAATGTCAAAAAAAAAAAAAAAAAAAAACTCTCAGGTAAGAGGTTTGTATCTGGTGTGTCTGATAAGCTCATGTGTCTGGTTTTTCTGCTATTATTTGATATCCCCTCGTCCATGTGCTTCCAATTGAGTTCAATGTTAATTTTTTATTAATATGAATAAATTGGGGCTGGGGATATAGCTCAATGGAATAAGCGCCTGCCTAGCAAGCGCAGGGTCCTGAGTTCGATCCCCAGTACCGCCAAAATATATATATATACATATATATATATATATAATATATATATATGAATAAATTACCAGCTTGTGCCTGTGGCTGTTCCCCAGAGAGATGGTGATTTACCTGTCCAAGGTGTAACTCAGATCATCTACTGCTTTATAAAATGGAGTAACTCTAGGCCAGGTACAGCCACAAAGCTGCTGTTCTGTACAAAGACCAAATCTGCTCAACACAGTGGGTCAGGTGGGTAAAACCCCCAAAGAAGCTGCCATGGTCCAGGCCAAGCTGCAAGAGCAAGGGTGGAGGACAGAACTGGGAAATATCCCAAAAGAAGGGTCAGAGGAAAACAACCAGCAGAATATACAAAGGAAAGAAGATGGCGGCAGAATCATCAGACAGGACTGCCAGCCAGCCTCACATTCTCAGGGCCCAGTGAGAGGCACACAGGTGACAGATGGGGTGTCCAGAACTAACGCAAGTCTTGGCTATGAAGCACAGTCCTTTATACACTGGAAGATGGCCACCGAGGGTCCAATAAGGGTTGTTTAAGAACAGCAGAGAAGCTAGGTGCGGTGGCGCACACCTGTAATCCCAGCACTCAGGAGACTGAGGCAGCAGGACTGTTGGAAGTTCAAGGCCAGCCTGAGCTGCATAGTGAGACCCTGTCTCAAAAATAAAAAATAAAATAAAAAGTAAACAGCAGAGAAGGAAGCCAGGCTAAGTAAGGAGCTTCTGGTACTTCAGACCATGTTCCAAGCCAGGAATCTTGACTCCAAATCCTAGCCCTGCCGCTAACTTCTGCTACTACTTCTGAGTCTTCTAGCCTGACTTCCCAAACACTGCTGCCTCTAAAAAAGAGCCGCCTAACACAAAGCTGTGGAGATTCCTAGCACGTCATTCAGCTAGGACTGGAAATTATATTCATACTTTATGAAAAAGCTAAAATATAATCCTAAATTTCACAAAATCTATAGAGAATGATACAGGACTGCCAAATAATATACAGTAAATACAACTCCCAACTTGTCAGATGTCCAACACGATGAGTTCGTGTTCCCCAAAGTCAAAGAAGGAAGACTAAGGAACAACAGAGCTTAACAGCAGGAAATTTATTGAGGGAGATACAGCTCTTGAGAGGGAGGAAGGGACCCTAGTGGGTTGCCGTGAACTTGACTTTACAGAGGTGGCTTTACAAAGTCACAAAGTGGGTACAATATGGGACAAAATTATGGTCAATAAGTTTACAAGTATAGTTGCTTAGGTAATATTGCGCCAATGGCAAAGCATGTCACATGGCAAGTGTACATGGAAAGAACAAAGAACTTTTCAGGAAGGGATGGGTCTGAGGGTCTTGGTCACCGAGCTGACTGATGTCTATCTAGACTTTATTGGACCAGGTGTTACCATTTAGCTGATCCCTTGGGGAGGCATGTGTTGCAAAACAGACTTTCGGTTTCGCCCGCTGAGCTCAGACTTAATATTATAGGCAGATTCGTGGGAGAAAGCAACACACCATACCAATATAGTAGATAGTAAGAAAGATTTATTTACACAGAAACACTCACTGTACTGCAGCACCGGTTCAGATCAACACGGGAACGCAAGTCAAAACGGGGTTGCCTTCTGTTTCTTCTTACATCCATCATATTACAGCACCGGTTTAGATCAACACGGGAACGCAAGTCAGAACGGGGGGTTACCTTCTGCTTCAGCTTCTTGCTGCAGTCTTAGATCTTTTATATTCTCCTACTACGTGATCAGTTATATAACATTGTTTATATTAAATTTGGGTTTGGATCCCAGAACAGTTACATAAGGTTATTTTTACCAAATTATTATGTTATTGTTTATGTCCTTGTTAGTCTGGTTCCGAAAACAATTATTGAAGGCCATCAGGTGAGAACAGGCAGGTGGCCAGACTGTCCATCCCCGGGAATATTCTGCATCTGCCGGGAGCTCTCTGGCTGAACAGAATTTTAACTCTTGGGTTTCCCCAGTTCTCAAGGACACAAACAAGACTCTTAATGACAATAATTTCCTTTACAGCATGTAGGCCTGGTCATTCTGTCTTTATCTTGAGGCCTGGCCTCCCATAGATATGCCTCTGGGCACAACTGTAATGCATTTTCATCTTTTGTATTGACTCTCTGGGGGGCTAGATCTGTCTCACTGCCTGTATTTCTACCAAACTTAGATGTCCATAATAAAAGCACTTCAAGCAACTCCACAATTCTTATTTTGTTTTTCCTATCACTCTTTCTGTATAGTATCATCCTTTGTCTAAGAGGAAGACAGCTGAGCATGGTGGCACATGCCTGTAATCCCACCACTTGGGAGGCTGAGGCAGGAGGATCGTTGTGGGTTTGAGACCAGCCTGAGCTACAAAGTGAGCTCAAAGCCAGCCTGAACTGCATAGTGAGACCTTGTCTCAAAAAGACCAAAAAAAAAAAAAAAAAAAAGAAAACCATTTGCTCATTTTCTAAGACATTTTCTAGCCCCTTTGACCTTTTGAGGGACATTACCTTGATGTTCTTTCAGTTTGGAAACTGTTTCTTGTCTTCGTGATTAAACACCAGTAAACTTTTTGTGTGGCCCCAGACCCGATGGCTTTGGGATGCCTCCACCTGATTCAGTGGTTCATGGTGCACCCTGCAGAGAAGTTCCAGAGCCTCTGAGAAACACCATTCTAACCATGAAAGATCCCTAGTAAAAAAGCCAAATGACATCTTATCAGTTTGGACCCCAGGGGTCTTGAATGCCCTCACGTTCTCACAGGCTAGTAGTATAGGCTGGCCTTGAACTCATTGTGTAGCCCAGACTGGCCTCAAACTCAAAGAAATCCTCCTGCCACAGCCGCCCACGTAATGGGATTGCAGGTGTGCACCACCATCCCTAGGTGTTGCTTTAGTAATAATAGAAATTAAAACTAAAGTGACAGTACAAATGTATAGGCCAAAGCTTGGATTGGGATGAAAAAGAGAAAATAGAGGAAGTACTCCAGCTTGAATAGCTAGAGACTCACACTCTGGTGTAGGGCTCTCAGCTGGCCCACCCACAAAAGGACGGACCAGTTTTAGTGGTGACCATGGTGGGCCAGGCCTGGTCCATTATGACCATAGTCTGGTGTTTGTAGCTCCAGAGCAATCCTCACTGGAGGTAAGCTGATTCCATTCCCATGATTCCATTCCCATGAAGTGATGTCTCTTGATGGAGATCACTATAAAGCAGCCCTGAGCAGGACTTAAATTACTCAATTAACTTTTTGTGTTCACTTGTGAAACTGTCCAAGGCTTAAACTCCTTGTCTGGAAGTGGGTGACAGATTCATAGTAAATGAATCTCTGTGAGTCACCAATCCCTACTAAAACCTGTAATGTTGGATGAAGCCGGAAAGCCTCAAAGGATAAGACAAGATCACAGCCAAGGACACCTGGATCTGATCTCAACTAGATAAAGACTATAGCCTCAGGCATCTCACTCCTGGGTGGATTAATTTAATCCTTATTATGGATTAATTTAATCCTTATTAAGGATTAATTTAATACCTTACTTGGAGAAGTCCTGGAGTAATTCCACCCTTTTTGAATACTCCCTTCCCTTGTGATAACCAAATAAATATGGGCTACCCAAAGAAGGTCTTGGTCTTAACCCTGAGAGAATCTTGAATTCTG
Source organism: Dinomys branickii (assembly GCA_004027595.1). Lineage (NCBI taxonomy): Eukaryota > Metazoa > Chordata > Mammalia > Rodentia > Dinomyidae > Dinomys > Dinomys branickii. The sequence goes on along the minus strand of PVLD010002768.1, from coordinate 82,720 downwards.
TGAGTGACTTTGATCCTCCTGGAGCCCTGAACTCATTCCATTCACCTCTTTTTGTTTAGCCTTCACCATGCACTTATTTAGGAGACTGTGGACCTGATCAGCCCACAATAACTAAGGAACCCGTTAGTCTCTGTTTAATAACTATTAACCCGATAGTCTCTGTTTGTGGCAGGCTCACTAAAGTGTGTTGTTATGGTTTGTGTCTGGGTGTCCCTCAGTGCCGCACGCAGTCATGGCACAGGCTTTTAGAGTTTGACTAATTAGGGATGTGAGCGCTACACTGCCCTCGGGCTGATAGTTTGCACGTATAAGGGAGAGAAAGAGACTGCTTGCTGCCATTCCTCACTTTTGCCCTTGTTGCTTTTGCTGTGTTCCGCTGCCATGAACTGTAGCCCTCTGCCATGTGCCACTCTGCTTGGAGCCAACCAAGTATGGATTGAAACCTCCACAAACTGTAAGCTAAATAAACCTTTCCTTCCTTAATTCTGGGCATCAGGTATTTTGTCTCAGCACCTAGAGAGAATTAACCAAGACAAGAGTGCTTTTCCAAGGGCCCAGGGACTCCTAGTTGAGGGCAACGCCTGGAGACTTTTGGGCCTTGCTGTAGGGGGAATGGGTCTGGAAGTTGTAAAAACTGGCAATTGCATGTCCCTGTGACTCTTGGACATTACTTTGGTTCTCTCGCATCCTGTGTCTCAAAGGGACATGAGCTAGGCTAGGCAAATTTAGGGCTAATAAAAGTTTGAATTGCCTACTTCTAAGTAGATCATGACTTAACATGCCTATATATGGGTGTCATGGTTTGGGGGATATTTGCAAGGGGAACAATAAAATACAGGACACATTTTGTAAGATTACTTATAATAGTCACCCAAAGAATCATACAAGAGAGTGCAGGAAATCTGCCCACACACTAAAGACCAAAGAATCTAGCTGAGGGCCTGGATCCATGATAATGTCCAGCATGAGTTCAGCTGACGACCTCAAGCCCATAACAATGCCTCCCATGAGTCCAGCTGGAGGCCTAGAGCCCATGACAATGTCTCATGCAGGCCTGTTTCAAAGATCTGCACTGGGAAGGCCCAAAGGTCAGCGGTAGAGGCTAGAAAGTCTGTGCCAGTGGGATGAAGGACCTGCACTGGAGCCAGGAAGCAACACTCATAGTAAGAACCAGAGCTCTCCCAAAAAGTGCCATAGCTATCCTCACCAACAGTGAAGTCCCAAGCTGGCGTGGTGGCTCACGCCTGTAATGCCAGCACTCGGGAGGCTGAGGCAGGAGGATCGTTGCAAGTTTGAGGCCAGCCTGGGCTACAAAGTGAGCCCAAGGTCAGCCTGAACTGCAGAGTGAGAACCTGTCTCAGAAAGACCAAAAAAAAGATGATCAAGAAAGCCGAGTTCCCATCAGGAAAGCCAATGCGACAAGCTTCTCCAGGAGACTGAGTATAACACATTCCCCTACAGAGCCAGGAAGTGATGCTCAAAGCGAGGACCAGAGCTCCCCCACGATGAACCAAAGCTATTCTCAGTGCCAACAAGGTCCCAACCTCCTCAGAGGATAAAAACAGCCAAGTTCATCAGCAAAGCCTCCAAAAGAACCAACAGCTCCTTACAGCTTCTACCAGCTCCCAACAGCCAGCCTTCTTCTCCAGTTCGGCCTCTTTTTTTTTTTTGCGTTACTGGGGATCGAACTCAGGACCCTGCGCTTGCTAGGCAAGCTCTTATTCCACTGAGCTGTATCCCCAGCCCCAGTTCGGCCTCTTATGCTGCTGGCAACAACCCCCAGGTGGGCCTCCCACACCCAGCACCACACTTACTTGATTCAGCTGGGTGTTACAAGTTGACCAACAGTTGTCAATCCACTCCAATGGGACTGAGAAGAATTTGACCCAGAGTTTTACAAAATGAAGATCAAACTTTGTTCTAATTTTAGTTCCCTCTTGAGCATTTGTAGACCCAAGCAAAGTCACAGTTTTTAGAAAAAAAAAAAAAAAAAAAAAGATTTTTAAGTCCTTGATTGTCTTAGAAGAAAACATAAATTAAGCTTTTAATGAGTAACAAACTGAGGGTCCAGGAGTTTGTTTTTTGTCCCTCTGGGCATGGTGGTCTCCATCAAAAACTACACTTGGAGAACCAACACCCTGAAATAGCAGGCTTTCAAGTTTTGCATGCACTTTAATTCTATTCTGAGCTTGCCCTCCTTTAAATCTGGGACCATGGGCCAGGTGTGGTGGAGCGTGCCTGTAATCCCAGCACTCAGGAGGCTGAGGCAGGAGGATCGTTGAAGCTCGAGACCAGCCTGGGCTGCAAAGTAAGCTCAAGGCCAGCCTGAGCTGCATAACGAGACCCTTTCTTAAAATGAAAAAAAAAAAAAAAAAAAAATTTAAATCATGAATTGGGACCATGTTCATTGCTTTTCATTCTTTATCCCCTCCTTCCATCTGAGCTCCTTCTCCTGCCTGAATTCGAAACAGACTTGAATCTGGTGGTGATTATTTCTCACTGTTAGCTTGTTCAAAACTATTCCACTTTCTTTACTCAATGCTAATTCAGTAAATGTATACTGCGCAGTGTATATAATTCAATATAGAATGTATACTGTGTAATGTACATTGTATAAGGTATAACTCAGTATAGCGTGTATACTGTATAATGTATTTCAGTATAGAATTCTGAAGAGTTATTTAAGATTTCTTCTTCCTTTTTTTTTTTAACAGTTCTGGGGATTGAATCTCAGGCCTTCCACCTGGCAAGTTTTGTGCCAGTGGGATGAAGGAACTGCACCGGAGGCAGGAAGCAACACTCAAAGAACCAGAGCTCTCTCAAAGAGAGAATTCAAGCTAAGCATGCTTGGCTTGAAGACCCGTCCTGCTCCTCTCCACTCTTAAAGTTCCTTTCTGACCTTGGGGTATTTAAATCTTAAGTGGTTTTATTGTGAGGCTTCAGGTATTTTTCACTTATCTGCCTGCTTGGTTTTCATAAGGGATTTTGAATCTTTGATTTTTTGAAATCACTTTTGAGAAATTCTCGGCCAGTCATTACCTCTTCAAATATTTCTGCCCAACTCTTGTTTATTTCCACATAGTGGGTTCAAGGCCGAGACTGAATTGCATAGTAAGACCCTGTCTCTAAAAAACACCAAAAAACTCTTGTCCCTTTCGCTCTAGACTCCAATTACACCTGGGCCTGAGTTCAATCTGCAGCACAAAAAGAAGGGAAAAACAGCTCGATGTGCCTTGCCCTGTGGCGGGCCCCTCAGCTTCTCTCTGTGCTCTCTCTCCTATCTCCACCTATAGTTCTCCCAGGGCCTGAGCTTCTGCTTAAACCCATGCAATTCTTTTTTTCTTTTTTACCAACTAGCTACTTACTGAGTCTCCCTCTCTTTCTCCATAGTAAACACGATTATTTTTAAGAACAGGCCCAGGGTCTGGAGCTCCTGCGTAAGTGTTTACATCGTCTGTTGAGAGAAATTAATAGGTACAAAATAACCGCATTAAGACGTGCAGTACAAAACGGTAACGATCCAAAAGGAAACAGTAACGGCGTAGTGGCTCACACCTGTAATCCCAGCACTCCGGAAGCTGAGGCAGACGGGTCATTGTGAGTTCGAGGCCAATCTGGCTACATAGTTCAAGACCAATGTGAACGGCACAGCGTGACCGAGTCTCAAAAAGACAAAAACAAAAATAAGGAAACAGTAGGAAAGGCCATCATCGAGATGGGAACCTACTTCCCCGCCCTTAACAAGAGGTCCTTTTTTTTAAATTGATAACCCGTCACTTTTGTCTAGCACTTTCCGGTTATCTGCAGTAAAAGTCCCGGGTCCGCAAAGCCCATTAGCGGTAGTAAAATCTGGAGTCTAGGCTCACTGTATTACCGCGAGTAGGCGCGAACGCTCATCCTTCAAGCCCATGCAGGCGTACGCTACCAGCTGCACTCAGCCTGAAGCCCCGGGAGGCGCGCGCGCTGTAGTGCGCAGGCGCGACCTGGGAGCCGCGCTGACCTTCGGCGCTCCGCCCTTCCGCTTTCCCGGCAGGCCCCACGAGGCGGCTGCGCATTCGGTGACCTTCCGGAGAGAGTGGTGTCTGGCGCGGCCCAGGCGCTTGGTCCTCCCGAGGTGAGACCGGGCCGCCCGGCTCGTTGTGGCCGGGATTGAAGCGGGCGCAGGACGAGATGGCCCGAGGAGCGAGGGAACGGGAGTGCGGTCGGGGGCTTCCGCCGACCTTGAGCCAGCCGCCCGGCCTGCACTCCTGCGCCTGCGCCCTGTCTCAGCACCGATGGAGGTGCGGGAGGGTCCGGGGTTCGCCCCCGGCCTGAGGGGGCCGCAGAGGCGGGGTCTTCTCGGAGTGAGGCCTGCGGGTCGCGTGGGGCGAATCCAGCCCGGTTTCCCGCGGCGGGCTCGGGCGTCCTTCTCCGCAGACCCACTTGGGAGGGAGCAGAGCAGGAAACGGGCGTCGGGCACTCGTTAAGCCAGTGCGGGAGCTTCGCGGAGTGAAAACCCGGCTCTGCTTCGACCCCGGGGCCCAGCGATCCGGTCCACCTTCCCTCCTGTAGTCCTTCCACAGCGTTGTAAACAAGTGCCTGGTATTCATCCAGACTCTGTAGGACGGGTCAGGGAGGGACCCGCCGGAGGGCTCTTACAGCCGGTGGAGGTGGGTGCTGTTCTAGTGTCAGGCCCAGGGTTTGAATCCAAGCAGGCCGCCCCCGGATCATCCCGCTCCTCTGACCTTGGGGTATCGCCGTGCCGGTGACTACTGTGGACACTTCCAGGTGCCCTGTTTCTCAGCACTTTGCACATGCTCAGTTACAGGTTTCAGGCCCTGACCTTAGAATAGGTTGAGCTTTTGAGGGACCCAGCGCGGTGAGTGTGTCCCAAGCCAGGGGTGTGGAGACCCAAGAGAGCACTGGAGAGCATAGACTCCTGCGTATTCCTGGGGGCCGAGCGAGCGAGCAAGTGCAGCCGTGGGCAGTGGGTGAAGTGAGAAGCCCGCTGCAGGCAGAGTGGGGGGTCTGAGGGAAATGAGAAGTACTCGGACCTCCTGCTTCTTGACTGCTGGTGTAATGACCATCTTTTACCGGGCCAGATGTTACAAAGCCTCCTTATGAGGAAAGTGAGGGCCAGGCTCAGGAGTACATGCCTGAATCCCAACACTTGGGAGGCTGAGGCATGAGAATCTCACGTTCAAGCCCAACTTGGTCATAAGAACCTGTCAAAAAAGACCTGAAGTTGGGCATGGTGGCATGTGCCTGTAATCCCAGCACCCAGGAGGGTGAAGCAGCAGGATCATTTCAAATTCGAGGCCAGCCTGGCCTACAAAGTGAGTTCAAGACCAGCCTGAACTGCATAGTGAGACCTGTTTCAAAAAGACATAAAGTTAAATAAATAAATAAAAAGACCTGGAAATTTGATCGTAAGTTGCAAAAGTAATCAGAAGCTTTGAGACCTATGCATAAAAGCGAACCCTAAATTCAGAATTTAGTGATTCCGGTCAAGTCTAGTAATTAAATGATATGTATATGAATTAAATACGTTCCCTCACGTGTGAGCTACTGCTGGTCTAAGTGTGCCGATGCCCAGGTGTTAGTTCCACCGGCAGTTGCCATACCCTGTTCTCTTTGTGATTCGCTGAGACTTCTTCGTTCCCTGTAACAGTGGGGTGTGATAGTGAGCAGAGCAGGGCTGGACGTGCTGGGGAAGGGCATCCTAGTAGCAGGCACTGGGAGAAGAAACGGAGGTCACCGAGTGCCCATGTGGTAAGACAGGCTTGAGGAGCGTGGAGAGCTGTAGAGGTGCCCTTGGGAGCAGGGCACAGTAGCTCCAGCTGGAGAGCAGCTCCCTGTCCTTGTCACAGGGAAGTGTCATTAACATGTGGAAATTGCCTATCAGATAGGTTGAGAACAATAGTCATCATAATATCTATCACTGTGTTCATTTTCAGATGTTTCAGAGCTTAATTAAAAATGTCTGGGTCCCCTTGAAGCCATATTACACCCAAGTTTACCAGGAGATTTGGATAGGAATGGGGTTGATGAGCTTCATTGTTTATAAAATCAGAAGTGCTGGTAAGTTCCTATGTGGTTTGTTTTTTATTGTTGTTTTTGAGACAGGGTCTTGCTATGCAGTTTAGGCTGGTTTTGAGCTCACTTTGTAGCCCAGGCTGGTCTCAAACTTGCAACGACCCTCCTCCCGAGTGCTGGGATTACAGGTGTGCACCACCATGCCCCGCAAAAAATGGCATCTGCACTAAAACTGTGAGGACATTCTCTTTTTTTGCGATACTGGGGAGCGAACTCAGGACCCTGTGCTTGCCAGGCAGGCACTTATGCAACTGAGCTATATCTCCAGCCCCCTATGTGTTTGATATATTTGCAGCCAGGAAAAATACTGTTTTCAGAGGGAATCACAACTCATGTACCAAGCTTTTAGCTGGACATGTGCATCAGAACCACTCTGGTCATTCACAGAGTGGGACCAATGTGGGTCAACCGTGAAATACTTTGTGGAGGGGATTGCAGAACTAGATCGTGACATCTGGAATTGAGTTGTCCTGTATTCGACAGTGGTATTTCACATACCTAGACAGACTCCTTCATCTTAAAAGATGCAGGCTAGAGCTGGGGATATAGCTCAGTGGAATAAGCGCCTGCCTAGCAAGCACAGGGTCCTGAGTTCAATCCCCAGTACCACCAAAAAAAAAAAAAAAAGAAAAAGATGCAGGCTAAAATATCCAAGAGTACTGCCATGGGGTATAGTGCTTTACTTTTCAACTACTGAATATTTGGAATTTATTCATAACAAAATTTGGAAAGGAGTAATAGCCGTTGGGTTCTCAGTGGGGCAGGAATAAGGCCCAATCACAAATTGCAAAGAGGAGAGATTAAGAGGAGAGAAAAGCATCAAGGCAGCTACATTTGAGATGGTAGGGAGGCTGGGTATGGTGGTGCACACCTGTAATCCCAGCACTCGGGAGGCTGGGATACGAATATCATTGTGAGTTCAAGACATTGTGAGCTCAAGACCTGCCTGAACTGCATAGTAAGACCTTGTCTCAAAAAGAGAGGGAGACGATAGGGAGTAAGGAGCCTGCTTGCTTTGCGCTGTCCGTAGAACATCTCCGATAGAAACTTCACCACTTGTTGGCTGTCAGGCCTGTACTAACTTATCTTCTGGAAAGTTCTTGTAAGTGTGATGCTTTGCTTGAGCTAGGTCACCTTCAGCTTAATCTTGATCTAACAGTGAATCAAATCAACTAAAGCCATTTTTGTAAAGCACTGATATGACCGGTTTTTCCCTTTTATTTTTAGATAAAAGAAGTAAAGCCTTAAAAGGTAAGTTTTGTTTTCTTTTGTTTTTTTGCTTTTTAAAATGACGAGATGAAGAATGCCATCTCACCTTTTCAAGACAAGTTATGTCGTTGTTTTGAGCTGAAACCGATACAGTTCAGTGAGCACATAAAAAAGTGAAAATATTCCAGATGTGAGTTTGCTATGCCTGCTGGAAGAGAGGAGTCATTTTTAGAAAAACCGCTCACCCTCTTTGGTCAGTAAAGTTTTTCAGGAATAAGAAAGAAAGGAAAGAGGCACACAGGAGACTAAAGCAAGAGGATTGCCGCAAGTTTAAGGCCAGCCTGGGCTACATAGTGAGCTCAAGGCCAGCCTGAACCACATACTGGTACCCTGTCTCAAAACACAAGAAAGAGTGAAGGAGGAAGTAACCAGGAGCAGCTGATACCTCCAGTAGAGGAGACAGGGTAGCCATGGGAACACGCTGACCTGAAGTTCACGTTTGTGTGCTTTTAATGTGTTCTGAAAGAAAGTACCATAGAACTCTATGCTTTGGTGCTGGATATCTTCCCTGGTTCCCCGGTGAGAAAGAAACTGCAGTCATTTGAGTTTTACACAAAACCAGGACTGGCTCCTGGGAGAGGTTTCCTGCCTCTTCCATCCTGGGTCCTGCTGGTGAGCTGCTACTTGCAGGCACTGTACGCAGGAGCCTTTAAATGCTATCAGTGTTCCGTGCAGAGCTCACTGTGCTCTTAGATAGCACTAGAATTCTGACTTGTGGATACTTCAATAGTAAGCTGCATTCTACTGATTCCTAAACTATATCCATATTGTGTCTTTTTCAGAACGTTCAGGTCCTGCATCTGCTCATGGGCATCATTAACCAGCTCCCTTGAGTATGCGTGAGATGAAACATCAGTCTGCCTGTAAATTTAAGCAAGCTGTGTTAGTTGGGGACACAATGTCACTGTACACCTCCATAAGCAACGCATCCCTGTAGCATGAATAAATGTACCTGTGAGAGGCACCACCTCACTCTGGACTGTTCTGTGTGTCCCCCAGCAGACCCTTTGTGTGTAGCAGCTGTCCTCAGAGCCCCACCCACCCACCCTCCTGAGAACTGTCCTGAATTGAGGCACTTACATCGAGGTTACTCGCCAGAGGGATCAGGCTTCTGGGTCTAGGCATGCACTCAGGTTCTGAGATTTAATAAATGTGTTTAGCAAGTGGTTCTGCTGTTACAGTTTGGCCTCTTTGAGCCTCTCTCTACACACTTGGGATATAGCGGTGTTAATTACATAAGTTCCAATTTGGAATTGTTTCAAGATCAATAAGGAAAGGAAGGGGAAAGTAGGTTTTGTTTGGTTTTGTTTTTGAGGCAGAGTCTACGTAGCTCAGGCTGACTTTGAACTCACTGGGTTCTTTTGGTCTTTCTAAGACAGGGTCGCACTATGCAGTTCAGGCCAGCCTTGAGCTCACTTTGTAGTCCATGCTGGCCTTGAACTCACAATGATCCTCCTGCCTCAGCCTCCCAAGTGCTGGGATTACAGGTGTGCACCATTATGCCTGGATAAAAGCACTTAAATTATAAAATGCTTTTGAAATAAAATAGCATTAGATGACACAGAGGCCAAAATTAGAAGCTCTAGGTCAGAATTTTTTCTGAAAATCACAAAGCGTAAACAGTACAGAAAAGCCAATTGATGTTTCTTCTTGCTAGGCCAATATGAATGAATAGTGCATAATCCCTGTTTCCACCTGAGGCAGTCACCAAACTCCTCCTGCCCCAGGTAGGATCCTAAAGCAGGAGAGGGTAGGAGTGAGTCTGAAGCAGGCCTCTGCAGGTCTGTGGGAGGAGAACTGCAGGGCAGAAGCAGCAACCTGAACCTGGCCTCAAAGTCTCCCTTCCCTCGGCCACAGACCTCCCGTGCTACCTCTTCAGTAGTTGATAAGCAGTGCAGACCCAACTGCCACCTACCATGGGACTGCCTGAGCCTCAGGCTCCACCTTCCACAAGGTGGAGATGAGCCCGCCTGTGCCCTCCCTCAGCTGCAGGTTGCTGTGCTGTCTGAGAGCCCCACGCAGGCAGCTCCACACCCAGGGGGAGTCTCAGGCCCCATCGTTCTGTTATTGGCAGCCTGGGTTTCTGATGGCGTCCTGAGACATGCTCAGGCCCGAGGCCAGGCTTTGGAAGTTGCTGATCCCTGGGAGGGCATGCAGCCCTGCCTTGCCTCACCCTGGAGTCCTGACCTATGCTGCTGGTCACTTCAGGGCTCTGGACACCAGCTCTGCCCCACAGTGTCATGCATGTGCTCTGCCTGAGAGGCTGAAGCATTGACCCCCCAGAAGAGAAAGTAACGCTGAGACTCGTTACGAAGGTGTCAGCAAGAACTGATGCCCAGAACCAGGTGGAGGGACTGTGTCTTGGTGCCTCCCAGGTCCCGGGGCGGTGGGGTAGGTCATGTACCGCAGGGGGCCTGCAGGTGGAGCCGGAGCTCGTTTCGGCCATGGTCACCGAGCGGCCTGGGGGAGGGGCCGCTGCAAACTGAGGTTCTGCAGCCGCCACCGTGGTAAAGGACGCGCAGAGGCTGCAAGGTGGGAGGGCTTGGCCAGTTTCCGAAGGAACGCTGGACTCTGTTGACCTGCCCTTCCCTAGTGTGTCACTGGAGTAACCCAGATGGTAGGCGGGAGGGGACGAGGAGCCTGGGCATCTGCAGATGGAGTTTTTAATTTTCAGTATTTCATTTTATTCATTTATTTCTTTTGTGATCCTGAGGATTGAACACAGCCTCCCACATGCTAGACAAACACCATACTGAGCCACGTCCCCAGCCCTTCTCTATTTTGAATGTTGAGACAGCAGCTTGCTAAGTTGCTGAGTCTGATCTTGAACTTGAGCTCCTCCTGCCTCAGTTCCTGGAGGATCTGGGGTTTATTCGTGCATGTGACTGCATCCAGCCAGACATAGTTCTAAACTAGCCGCAAGTGAGCTACAGAAAGCACCTCTTCCTACTTGTCCCCAATGTCACGCAAGGATGTGCTCTCAGAGACCCGGGCGGCTGGGGTCCCCACTGCCCTCTTTGGGTTGCACCTCAAGCTAACGGGTCCTGACTGTAACTCAAAGAATCTGCATGGCACCCTGTGAGCATGCGCTGTTATCAGCTTCACAAATGGTGACACAGAGGACAAGATAGAATAATGAGCTTGCATAGAGGATAACTACCTGGCTAACAGACCAGCGAGTTAGTTAACTAGCAGTGCCAGGACCCAAAACCTGACTGTCAGAATTGGTACTGGGACTGTAGTCTGACCTCAGATACCTTCCTTTGTGTTGGGCCATGTGTTACTCCTGAGGACATAAGGCCGGTTAGTACACAGTCCCTTACTCCCAAAGTCTGGAGTCTAGAGAGGGTCATGCAAACAGGAAGTGGCAATGCTTGGCAGTACACACAGTGGATGTTTGGGGTGACCCAGCCCGGTCAAGCATCACACATTGAGCCTGGGGACCAGAAGCCCCCCTCCTGTCCAACAGCCAACTCAGACCTTGGATTTGGCTTAGAGCTTTACTCAGACAAACCAGTCACAGCAAGGTAATTCCGGTCCATATGAGGGTATTGTGCATAGATGGAGTTAAGTGATACCAAAGAACTGCTGATTTAAGTCATTAAGTGCCACAACACCAACACTGTCATTGAGGGAGATGTCTAGTTGCAGTTGTATGGATGCCATTATGTAGGTGTCAAGTGAGATCTAGTAAGTACTTTAAAATACATTACCAAGGCTAGGTGTGGTGCACGCCTGTAATGCTAAGACTCAGGAGGCTGAGGCTGGAGGATCGCTGTGAGTTCAAGGTGAGCCTGAACTGCACAGTGACACTTTGTCAAAGAAAAACCAGTAATAATAATAAGTAAAATACATCAGCAAATATTATAGAATCACAGAGATTGGCGCTGGAGAGGAGCTCAGTGTTGCAACGCCTGCCCACGTGGAATTTAGGATCAGATGCATGAGCGTGAGCTACATGATCCTCTACCTTGACATGCGTCTTCACTTTGTGCAGTGAAAAAGTAAAAAATACTTGAGCAAAAACAAGAAGCCATGCAAGCAAAGCTTTTGTCAGTGTTGTGATGCGCATTGGAGAAGCCACCCCTGTGCAGCTTCAGGAACCCCAGGCAGCAATTCTGTGAACTTGACTCAGTTATCTGGGACATGACCACATCACAGGCCACAGTTTGTCACCAACGTTCCCTTTGGGATGACAATCTAAAAACAGGCCCAGGTGAACAAACAAGCCTAGAGGGGCACGAATGTCAGAACACTTTTTAAATTAGGAACAAAAATTTAACTTTTTCAATTAAATTCACAACTCAAAACAAATGTCCATGATGCGCCTGTACTGTCATCTTGGTCTGCTCTTTAGAACATGATAGCTCATTAGTCTTTTCCTGCTGTCTTTCTGTTTGCAAAATATATTCTGCTCCATAGTAAAAAGGTCACTCATTGCAGTTTGAGACACTTCTCATACACTTTTGTCGAGTAACATTTGGTTAAGAAAAAAATGGAATTTATGTTTCATATTAAAGCAAACAAAATAAATTCATATTTTTTTAAAATGTGAGCATTTGGTAGGTGGATGTCTTAGAACCTATCCCTAAAAGGAGCCAAAGACATAAACAGCTGCTGGCTGCTGGAAGCAGTCCTCACCAAGCCCCGGCATGCTTGCTGCTCTGGTAGCGTCCAGGGTAAGTTAGCGAGGTGGCAGCAGGCAGGGGGCGCTGGGGCACCCGAGATGAGCTGTCTCCCTGCTCCCACACCCAGAGGCTGCAAAGAGGCTTATTCACCGTCGGGCACCTCTACAACCCCAGCAGCTCAGGCCACTGAGACGGTCCCTGAACCCAGCTGATTCAGCCATGCTGCAGCCTGGGGACGCCATGTCTGAACGCAGCTGCACAGGCCTTGCCGCACAAGCAGCAGAAAGTGGGAGACAGCTGCTGGCCCAAGACCAGCCCCACCAAAGGACAAGGGACAGACCCTGAGAAGTAGAGGCTGCTGTTCCCACCTCAGCGAAACACGAAGTTGGTCACAATGCTTGGGCTGGCGTATTACAAGCATCTGGAGAACTGATAGGCTAGGAGTGGTGATGGTAAAAGAACACAGTAATGTAATTTTTAAAATTACAATAGCACCAAATATGGCACAGAGCAGTGCAAAATTTTTAAAAAATGTTTAAGGGCTGGGATGTACCAGTATCTCAAGGCTCCTTGGCTTGGATGCCCAGTATCAAATACACACATAAATAGGTCTGCAGATGCCGGTCAGTGAGCGACTGTACCCGCTTGTGTCACACGGGACAGAGCTTCCCTGTGGGGCTACCCCTGCCTGCAGCTCAGGCAGGCTCCTCAGCTTCTCCAGGCCTCTGCCTGCCTTTCTCTAAGGTGAGCCTCCAGAGTCCACCGGCTCTGTAATTCTGTAACTCGTGGATTTATGTTGAACCTAAATCCCATTATCCAAAAATGAGCGGAGCTGTAAAGCGACCACGGGCTGAAAAGTCACAGTCGTGTATTTACGTAAAGTCACGACTTCGCCTCTTCACACTTAATACCTGCCATCAGACCAGGCACTGAATTTAACTGAATAGAGGTCCAGTTAAAAAGTGGTGTCTCTGCCAGCTGCAGTGGGGAGCGCCTGTGATCCCAGCTAACCAGAGGCTGAGCTAGGGGGGTCACAAGTGTGAGGCCAGCCTGGACAACATAGCAGATCTTGTCTCATAAGAAATGATTTTAAAAAAGTTTCCCACCTCTTGGTAAGATAGACTAAGGGCTATCTTTAGTGACTATGTTAAAATTTATGCTATTAATGTTAATGAGAAAGAAGTGAGAGAATGATTTCTGACTTCACTTTCTAGGCCAGCTAAGGGACCAGACTCAGAGGACTGACCAGTTGGGCCTCCCTGGGCAGGAGCAGATTTGCTCGTCTTCCAGGGCCGAGTCTCACACAACCAAACTACGCGCCTCTGCTGATGAAGCTGGGCTCTATGGGTCAGCTACGAGAAAGCAAATAAAACCAAGGAGCGCACCAGACACCCAGACTCTAAAAACTACAAAGAAAAGAGCAAACAATAGGCAATAACAAAGCAATGAAATAAAAAACAAACAGCCAATAACCAAAAGGAGATCAGTCAACCCCAACTCTGGTCCTCTGAGATCGATAAAATGACTAAACCTCTAGCCAGACAAATCAAGAAAAAATGAAGGCAGCACACCTAGTGTGAGAGTGCGAGAAATGGCGCTGCACTGCTGTGGATGCTACAGAAACTGAAATGAGGGCTGGAGACGTAGCTCGGAGCCACAGTGCTGCTCTGCATGCTTAAGCCCTGGTTCAGTCCCCAACACTGCAAAAAATAAATAAATTTTAAAAAGGATCAGGGACTATGGAGTGGCTTTATGCCAATAAATGCTAAAGAGCATAAGAAATACACATTCCTTATAGGACACAAAATATTAAAGCTCACTCAAAAAGTCTGAAAACCCCTGTATCTATATATAAATATCAGTCATGTTTTGAAATAACAGCAACTATGAAAATGCTGGGTATAGTGGGGCGCATCTGTAATCCCAGCACTCTCGGGAGGCTGAGGCGGGAGCATCACTGTGAGTTGGCAGCCAGCCTGAACTATGTAGTGAGACCCTGTCTCAAAAAAAAGAAAAATGAAAAAAAAAGGAAACTTTCAAAAATTCCATTCACTGTATTACTACTATCTAGGGATCCGTTGGGTTCTTGCTGTACCCCAGGAAGGAATGGCAGTGAGAGTGAGGAAAAAATAGATGAGACAAAAAGCTGGGATCAGATGGAGGTCCTCTCTCACTGGAGAAGGGGAACTACCTAAGAACAGCAGAGCATTTATTTATACCCTCAAGAGGTTGGTTGATTTCAGCCTCTGTCCCCAGCAATCAGTTAACAAGCTACGATGGCTTGTTTACATGATTCAAGGACCTTGGTGTTCTTGAAGCTCCTGTGTCCTCGGACTGGCTTCGTCTTGTGCATGTAATTACTTTCCAGCTTCCACAGCTCCCGACACTACTATGTAATACATATGCTTGGTTTAAAAAAATATGCAAACCGGGTGTGGTGGCACACACCTGTAATGCCAACACTTGAGAGGCTAAGGCAAGACGATTGTTGCGTGTTCAAGACCAGCCTGGGCTACAAAGTGAGTTCAAGGCCAGCCTTAACTGCATAGCAAGACCCTGTCTCAAAAACACACACACACAAAAAGTGCAAAACCTGGCTGCTGAAAACCATAAAATATTACAAAGAGAAATAAAAGACCTACATAAACAGAGAGATACACAGTGTTCATTAATCAATCATATGTCAAGCTTCTTCAGATTCATCTGTAAATTGCAGACAACCCCAGTCAGAACCCTGGAGGTCTTAGAAAAATTGCCAAGGTGATTTTTTTGTTGTTGTTTTTTGATCTTTTTGAGACAGGGTTTCACTATACAGTTCAGGCTGCCAGTGGACTCACTTTGTAGCCCAGGCTGTCCTCGAACTCTGGTACTGCAGGCGTATGCCACCACAATGGGCTTTTTTCTTTTTTGATACTTTCTTGGTAGTCGAACTCAGGACCTTGTACTTGGCAGGGAGGCACTACCGCTGAGCTACAACCCCAGCCTGCCAAGGTGATTCTTAAAGTGATACATAAGTGCAAAGGATCCAAAATAACCAAAATATTTTCTAAAGGAAAATGTATTTGGAAGACTTAGACTACCTGACCTCAAGACTTTGTAAATCTAGGGTAAGCAAAATAGTATGCAAGTAATGAAAAGATCACCACATGGACCAAGGGCATGGCAGTCCAGGACAGACCACACATATGTGGGGATTAATTTTCCATGAGATCCTAAGATGATGGCAAGATCATTTTTCTGAATCTCAACAAATGGCGCACAATGGTTGGTCATAGAAATGAAACAAAGAGCTCCAGTCTGGCCGTGGTATCAGGCATCTGTAACCCTGGAGACTTGGGGAGGAGGATCACAAGTTCAAGGCCAGCCTGGGAAACTTAGCAAGACCCAGTCTCAAAACTTAAAATATCAGTAAGTAAAAAGAGCTGAGGATGGCGGCCAGGTGTGGCAGCGCACATCTGTAACCTCAGCACTCGAGAGGCTGATGGGGGAGCATGGCCACAAGCCTGGGGCCAGCCTGAGCTGCCCGGTGGGCTCAAGGCCAGGAAGAAGGAGGAGGACATGGGGAAGGAAAATTGTACCTAGCAGATTAGTAGAGCACACTGAGTGTGTCTGGGCGGGTCACCGAGCCATGGTCTTGGGAACTCTACCTGGCCTTTCACTGTTCCTCAATGGCATTTTCTTTTTCTTCTTTTTTTTCCTCCAGACAGGGTCTCAATATATAGTTCAAGCTGGCCTTGAGCTCACAGGTATCCTCCTGCCTCAGCCTCCTGGCTGCTGGGATTACAGGCGTGCACTTCCTGTACAGCTGCCACGCGCAGCTTCTCTGGCACTGTTCCCCTACTCAGCCATGCCCTTCCACCATGATGTCTCTCCTTGGGGCCAGCCTGTGTGGGACTGAGCTGTGAGCAAATTAACCCTCCCCTCCTTTCAGCTGTGAGTGTCTTGTGTTCTGTCCCAGTGGTGGGAAAGCTGCCTGCTGCACTTCCGCCAGCAGAGGCAGGGTGCACCCTGTGACCATCGCTGCCCAGGCACATGCTGGGATCAGGCCACTGCTGCCCCAGGAGACTTGGACCAAAGTCCCCACCCCATCCAGCCCCTGACTGGCTCCTTCTTCCCCCTTGAGCTTTTTATTTTGTTGGTTTGGGGGTTTTGTTTGTTTGAGATAGGGTGTCAACCCAGTTCAAGGTTGGCCTTGAACTCAGCAATCCTCCTCAGCTGGGATTACAGGTGTGAGCTACCATACCTGGTCTCCATAGTACCGGAAGCCCACCACCTTCCTGCATGTGAATGCTGTCCTGGGAGTCCCCTTCTGACTGCCCACCCCAACCTGGACAACTCCGAGCATACTGGAAACACAGGGGAGGCAGGGACGCTGTCTGGGCCCACCCTTTCTACCACCTGCCTGCAGGTGACCTGACAGCTTGCCACTGAGGCTTGTGGACATCACTTTGGACCTGCCAGTGTCCTCAAATGTCCAGGAGCCTGGCAAGAGGCCCACTGCCCCCACTCCACAAAGGGACCACTGTGGGGACAGCAAGGGGCCACACAGAGGAGAGGCCTGTCCCAGTGGGCTCAGGTTCTCCCTGGCCCAACTGGGACACTGGGATAAAAAGGTGGCCTTTCTCTCTCTTAGAAAGGGACAGAGAGGGAGCCTGTCCTTTTGTCTTGTCTCTGGCCTTGAGACTGGTAACTTTTCCAGTGAAACCAGCACCCACGGCCTCCTGTGCACCTGCCCAAGAGCAGGGCGGTTCCAAGGTCCACCCTGGAATCGCCAGCCATGTCTAATCAGCCAAACCAGCCGTGCTAACCCACCCACAAGAAGAGGGGAGTGTGTCCCCTCAGGACAGAGCTGCAGGTGCAGTCCCACTGAGAGTGAGGCCTCCCCATCCTTCACTTCTTCAAGACTATGTCCCTAACACAGGCCACCCCCTCCCTTTGAAGTAGAGGCCCTAGCTGGCCTTCAGGCATCCCAAGGACCGCAGCCGAGGCACAGCCTGCCTGGGTGTTTGCCCTGACCACTGACCCTGAGCACACTGCCATGTAGGAGCCTAGTCAACCAGTGCTGGATCAGGCCCAGGTATGTGCAGTCTAAGCCTGACTTCTAGAAGGCTGTGGAGAGCTCCAGGCAGACCCAGTGCCCCCTCCCACTTTCCATGTGCCCCTCTGGCTAGCAGGTTGGGCTTTCTGTATTTTCTAGCACTAACTTGAGCATCAAACAGGGTCTCAAGGGTTCTGCCTTCCTCCCTGGCATGATTCCCTTAGAAGGAGAAGGGTCCTATTTCAAGCCTACGCTTTGGCAAAAAAAATTTTGGCCAGCCCTGTGTATCCATGGGTTCCACACCCACACATTCAGCCAATGGCATATTAAAAATAGCTAAGGACTGGGCATGCTGTCCCACACTCATCCCAGAACTCAGGAGGCTGAGGCAGGAGGGTTGCAAATTCAAGGTCAGCATGAACTATATAACGGGGCCCTGTCTAAAAGAAATGTCCAGTGTGATGGTGTGCACCTGTAATCCCAGCTACCTGGGAGAGGATTGCAATTTTGAGGCCAGCCTGAGCAACTTAACAAGAACCTATCTCAAAGTAAAAATAAAGTAGAAAAAGGGCTGGAGACATAGCTCTGTGGTCCTTGGTTTTACTCCCCAGTACTGCAAAGAGAAAAGAGGTATTTTTAAATTGCACCCGTGCTGAATATATACGTGCTTCTCTCCTTGTCATGATTCCCTAAGCCGTGCAGCCTGACAACCACTTACACAGCACTTGCGGTATGTTAGGTAGACATCATCTAGAGATGAACTAGATTATAGGGCTTCCAGGTTCTGTGCAAATAGTACCCCTTTTATAGGTGAGTGGAGCTTTGGTGTCCACAGAGGGCCTTGGAACTGATCTCTCACTGACAGCTAGCTCTCAAGGGACCACTGTACACACACGTGCACACACCTACACATGCCCACAGGCACGTACACTCACACACTCAGGGATTCTACACTCAGCCACAGGCCCGCCCCCACCTGTGCCAGTGACAGCCCCAATTCCCTCCCTGCCTGGGAACCGAGGCAGCTGCAGGAGCCTAGAAGGAGAGCAGATGCCCGGATCACAGGCGCCCAGCCCCCTCAAGGCCTGGACATGCTGAGGGCCACTCCTGTGAGTCCAGCAGGACCCAGGACCCTGGGCACCGAGGCAGTCACTGGGCCCTGGGCCTCCTGAATCCCAGCCCTGGCTGGTACTGGTACAAGCGAGTCTAGGGGACACTATCTCTCCGCGTCCCCCTCCCCTGCAGCACACCTCCTCTCCTCCTATAGGTCACGGTGTCATGTGACATTCACCCACACTGCTCCCCTGCAAAAGGCCCCTCCTGTCTTGCAGGTCCAACACCTGCAGAGAACCTGTGGTGGGCCCAGTGCATCTCTCTACACCAGTCGCAGGTTTCTGTCCAGCCTGTCGTTACACTGCTTCGTGCCAGGCTGCGATTCTCGTGGCTGGTGCAATTTCCTTCTCCTGCAGCTCTGTTCGACATTTCTCCCCACCACTAAAATCTCCATTAAACTTGACTTCTAAACCTCCCAATTTTGTGCCATTTGGTTTGTTTTGGTGATGCTGGGCTTAGGACCCAGGGCCTTGCACATGCTGGCCATGCACTCCACTCTGAGCTATCCCTGGTCCCGGTGCAGTTTTATGTCACCTCTATGTGCTGACCTGTCCACCTGGATCTAGAAGCCCACCTTTGTGGCAGTGGTGGTGCTTGCGGGGCCCTGGGGCCGGGGCAGCTCATGCTGTTTTCTTCCACAGTGGCTGATGTGAGGGTGCTGGTCCTGGGGGAAGGCTGACCTGGGTAGCTGCCGTGGCCCACTGCTCAGGGCCCAGGTCACAGCCACCTCCAGCTCTCCCGGGCCACCAAGAGTGTGTCTGGTCAACACCTGTGCCAGTGACCCCTTCCCTCCAGGAGGTCAGTTCAGGAGAGCTCGAGGTGGGCCCTGTTCCTGTTAAAGAGTAACTTACACCCCATATTACACTCAAGTATCAGGAGTACATATCCAGGGGAAGTGTTTGTTTTTAGGGCTGAACAAAGCATCTTTTGTGCACTGCTGCACCACTGCTAGGCTCACCGTGGTGGGAGAGGGTGGGCTCAGTACCACTGCCAGGCTCACCGTGGTGGGAAAGGGCGGGCTTCGTCCCCGGGAGGGCACAGCTTCACCACCACCCATTAACCATTCAGGTGGCTTCTCTCTGGGGCTTTGCTGTCCTCAGAGTGAGAGACGGGGTGGGGGAGGGCAAGAGGAGTCAGCTCCTCTCCAGGCCCTCCAGAGGTGACAGAGGAGGATTGCCCCACTGAGTGGCAGCTTGGTCTGTGGTTTCTCTGCTTCTCTGGAAGGTACTGGTCACACTGACTGTGGGCCCTGGAGCGTCCCCACTGCTCCCACCTTCTCCGGCCTCTGCTGGGTCCCCCAGTGTCCAGCCCTGGCTCCTGCTCCAAGTCTCCCAGGGGGCTTCGCTAAAAACCCTTTGGGGCCACCCTGCGTGGCTTCCCTGAATTGCTTGTGCATGGTAGACCAAAAGCTCTTCAAGTGCCTTCCATATAAGATGGGAAAGGGCTTGGGACGTAGCTCAGTGGCACAGCACCTGCCTAGCAAGCTCAAGGTCCTGAGTTAAATTCCTGGTACCAAAAAAAAATTAAATAAATAATTAAAAATTAAAAAAAATAATGATATAGGAAAAAAATAACATGGGAGCTGGATGTGATGGCACGTGCCTATAATCCAAGCACTCGGGAGGCTGAGGCAGGAGGATCACTTAGAGTTTAAGGCCAGCCTGGGCTCCTTAGCAAGTTCAAGGTCACTGTTCATTGCAAAGCAAGACCCTGTCTCAAAAAAACTAAAATAAAAATCATCATCTTCATCATCGTTGTCAGGAAAGCTGGGAAGTGGGAAGAGGGTTAATCAGACAAGCTGGCTGCTGTCTGATGATGGGTGAGTGCATAGAGTTCCATGGTAAGTTCTACCTACTTGTCTAAGAGCTTCACTTATAAAGGTCAAAGTCAGGCACTTTTCAGAATGAAAGTTGTTTGGGTTTTTTTGAAACAGGGTCTTGCTATGCAGTTCAGGCTGGCCTTAAGCTCACTTTGTGGCCCAGGCTGGTCTCAAACTTACAATGATCCTCCTACCTCAGCCTCCCGAGTGGTGGGATTACAGGTGTGAACCACAATACCCAGGCCGCAAGTTGTTTTTATTGTTGCTGTTATTTTTTGGTTTTGTTTTAAAATAGGATTTCGCTATGCAATTCAGGCTGGCCACTGGCCATGAACTCATTTTGTAGCCCAGGCTGGGTCTTTGTTTTACATCAAGAATCCTACGGGGGTGTAGGCAGCCTCCGCAGCCAGGCAGGAGGACACACGGGACCCCCCCCCATCCGGCCGGAGTACAAAGGCAGGACACCTCCCCACTTCCTGTGACTGCCCCAGAGAGGGGGGGTGAAGCCTGAGGGCAGCAGTCAATACGCCAGAGGCCTACTCTGAGTCAGGTGGGGCCAGCCCTGGTAAACCAAGCCAGGACACTCTTCCAGGCTGGCCAGGGTGTGTCTCCAGCCCCACCCCCAAGACCGCCTTGGCCAGGAATGGAGGTGGGGCAGGCCCTTGCTCTGACAGGGGCCCCTAAGTTTCGGGCCCTTCGGTGATTTCCTGCCGGCAGGAGGCAGGCGGGCTTTGAATCTAAGACACTGCACTGGGATGCTGGTGGTGCCCTCCCCTCCCTCCCCCTCCTCCTTCCTCTTCTGACATCTGTCCTAACTAACACGCTGGCAGGCGAGACTTCTGGCCCTTCATGGGAAGCACTGCAGGTCGGGGCGCACCCTCAGCCCACCCCGCAGCCTGGCCCTGGTCCAAGAGGTATGGGAGGACTGGCACTCCCTCCTGAGATGTGGTGTGGAAGCGGGTGAGGGCCACATGTCCCGGAGGGCGGGGCCATCATCACCCAGTCCTATGCGTCCAGGCCAGGCCACCAGCACAGGCCAGGCCAGGCCACTGGCGCAGGCTTGGGCAGTCTGGAACCCGGAGGCACCAGCAAGAAGCTGCAGTGTGGAGCAGCTCCTCAGACTGAGAGAGCTGGGGCACTCATCCTAGCCACAGCCAGGGGCTTCCCACGCGCCTGTGCTGCCCAGACCCGCCCTTTATGGGGAGGAGCTGCCAGCCTTTCTCCTGCTCCCCTGGGGGCTCAGAGAGCGGGCTCACAGGCCCAAGAATCCCAGCACTGACAGTTGTCTTGTGCTCAGCAAGACACTGAGTTGGTCTGAAACTTACAATGATCCTCCTGCCTCAGCTTCCCGAGTTCTGGGATTACAGGTGTGCACCACCATACCCAGGCTGAAAGTTGTTTTTATTATGGCTGTTATTTTTTTGGTTTTGTTTTGAGGTAGAGTTTCGCTATGCAGCCCAGGCTGGCCTCGAACTCGACTCCACTGGTTTACAGCCAGTGCCCCCACGCCCAGCTGAGACACTGGGCACACAACTGCCGCTGCATGGCTCTGAAGGTGGAGATATCCCAGTAATTACTGCCTGGATCAGTCCACAAACCAAACACCAAACCAAACAGCAACCGCACAGTGGGTGAGGCACAATCAAAGCAGACTGATCGAGATAGACATGGACTGTATTGGGAAGGCTTTAATTTTTATGAGACTGTATTAAGAGTTACTGTATGATTTTAAGTAAACAAAATTTAAAATACTTCCTTCTTGCAAACATGCAGGCAGGTGACCCCACAGTGGCTGATGAGGCCCCTCGCATCTCCATGCCTCCAGAGAGGTCACTGATTCACTCTACAGGCATGTGTTGCCCACTCCTCTGCACTAGCTTCAGGCCAAACTCTGGGTTAGAGAGGCTTCTAAGGTGACCCAGCCTAGAGAGGTCCCGCACTCTGGGAAGCTTCAGGAGGGCTGGACACCTCACTCTGGTTCTGGGGGCTAACTCAGCAAGGGGTTCCAGCATGCTCGGAAAAGCCCAAAACCCAGCAGTCAGGTTCTGCCTGCTACACACCTAAAAATATTTCTTTCAAAATTAATTAAACGGACAGTAAAATGTACAGCAAGACCAAAAAGAGGCCAGCAAACCAGTGTCCCAGCAACAGAGAAATGAGCGAGGGCAGGTCTTCCCAAATTCCTGCCACCAGCCTTTGCTGTGGCCCCAGGGCTCTCTCAAGTGGCCCTAGGCGCCCACAAGGGCGGCGGTGCTCACAAGCTGAGCCGCCCTCCCGATGGGCAGCTGGAACCTTCCAGGGCTCATCCAAAACCTGCCCCATACAAACTCCCTGCCTGGCTGAGCCAGCCGAGGGTGCCTGTGCCACACCACGCCTGGTGAGCTCCAGGGAGACCTGTGCTGTTGAGACTCCGCCCGCTGTGGGCCATGGTGGCTTCTCCAGATGTGTCCCTGGGCCCGAAGCATTACATCAGAGCCTGGGAGAAGCTGAGTGCAGGCAGCGGAGGAATGCAGTCCCAGGAGGACACCAGACTCCCAGACGGCTGCACCTGCTACCCAGGCCAATGGCTGCCATCCAGGGCATGTCCCAGATGCCAGGCTCATGTGGACTGGCAGCCCTAAGCAGCAGAGCTGGGGTGGGGCCCGGGAGGGTGCACGGAGCCCCAGAGCCCTTAGAGTGAAGGAGGAGGCTGCCAAGTGGCAGGAGGGCTGGAGTGTGCCAAGGGGAGCCTGGCAGGCACAAGGTCCGCTGAGCTGCAGACAGGAGGGATACCGGGCCCCCAGGTTCCCTCCATGCACCTGTGGAAGCCAGGCCTGTGGCATCCCACGGCCAAGAGGAACTGTGGCCCCATTGGCCAGGGCACTGCTGCTCTCAGCCCACTTTAGTGCCTGGCAGCAGGCTGCTTTCCACAGGCCCCGGCAGGAAAGTGAGTGGCAGGCTGTGCAGAGCAGCCAGGCAGGCCTCACCCCTGTGGATGCTCCTCTTCCTGATCCGCCGCCTGAGGTCCCAGCCAGCATTCTCTGGCAGCTCCTCCTCAGCTGCTCAGAAGACAGGTGACGAGACGCCGAGTCTCAGAGACCACAAGCAACCCACCCAAGGGTGCACAGCTGTTACCAGCAGAACCACAGCTCAGACCAGACAGGTGTGCAAACCAGAGCCCCAGATCTTCACACCAAAACCATGTTAGAACTGGGTTAGGCTGCCAGCCTCCCTGCCCCTCTCCCCTCCCTGCAGTAAGACCGACAGCCTGGCATCAGACACCACCTCCAGGCCCGCCAGCCACCCTGCCATGGCCCTGGGTGGGTGCGACCACCACACCAAGCTCACCTGTGGCGGGTGTAGCAAGGGCCACATGGGTGGC
This sequence comes from Dinomys branickii, assembly GCA_004027595.1. Taxonomy (NCBI): domain Eukaryota; kingdom Metazoa; phylum Chordata; class Mammalia; order Rodentia; family Dinomyidae; genus Dinomys; species Dinomys branickii. The sequence continues at coordinate 59,417 of PVLD010002768.1, read as the reverse complement.
CCACATGATAATGACACTGAGTGACCTGTGTCTCTCAGAACACAGCAGGCAGGAGGCCAGCCCCAGGTAGGCCCAGAGCCCCTGGGCAGGGTACCAGCCCATCCCAGCTACAGGAAAGCTGCTGGGGGCTGTGCAGACTGAAGAGCCACCCTAAAGGAGAAAGGGCTCCCGGGACAAGCACCAGAAACCAATAGCTCCCCGGCTACCACCGCCCACGCTCACCTCCAACCCTGCTCGGGTCCCCACGGAGCCTGTCCTGGCCCAGCTCACACTCAGCAGAGGCTGAGCTGGCTCAGGCCCAACGATGACCCCAGCAGCAGGAGAAGCAGGTGAGTCACCAGGCCAGGAGGAGGGATGGGGACTTCAGAGCCGTCCCACTGAGGGAGGCCGGGAGTGAGAGGCGGACCCAGCAGTGACCTCACCGCAGGGGCAGGAAGCACCTGTTGGCCTCCCAGCAGTACTCTGGGCTGCTCTGTCACCCTGGCCCCGCATGCCCATGGCCCGCACTGAGTCAGCAGGTGGAGGGGAGGCTGAGCACAGAGTAGGAGCTGGGCCTAGGTGGGCAGGAGGGCAGGGTGCCCAGGCCACCCTCACAAAGGCCGCCTCTGACAGGCTGCAGTGGTCCAGGCAGGAAGCCCCACACTCCTGGCAGGAACAAGGGCCCCAGTAGTGGGCAGTAGGAAGGAGGTGCGGTCACAGGAGCCTCCCTCCAGCCCCCGGGCCTCGCACAGGGCATGGCACCTGTGCTGGGCATCAGGTGTCAGGCTGGTGACCTCGGCATCTGCACAGCGACCTGCCAGGGTTCTGGAGCCACCTGGATCTCATCAGAATACTGCCCCAGCTGGCTGGCAGCTATTGTTTTGCTGAGCTGATGTGTCCTGTTGTTATTTTCTGATTACAGACAGAATGCACACCGAGGGTAAGCCCTTAACCGCCCAGGGGGCTGCGTCTAGCTCAGGGCAAGGCCGGGCCAATGTCCACCCGCGTTTGGTGTTCTCCAGAGAGTCAGGTAGGCTGGCACAGAGAGGCCAAGAGTGGCATGGGGGAGGCTGGCCCAGAGTCCCCAAACATGTCAGCCACCCCGCGTGCTGCCAGTCTGGCTTCTGCAGCCCAGTCTGGGTAGGGGCAGAGCTTCTCTCCCTCCCAGCTGAGTGGAGGTGGGCTGCTCTGGAGCCCCGGGCTGGGTGAGCCCACAGGCCACTGTGGCCTATGTCTGGGTGACTCTGCCTATTGGCACTGCCTCATATGTAAAGGAGGCTGTGGGTGGCCTGCCTCCCCCACATACACAGAGGAGCCTGAGCCTGGGGCCAGGGAACAGCGCGCCATCATCTGGCCCTCCTGCAGGTCTCTTGGGTGTCCCTGCTGACCCTGGCCCTGAAGAAAGACTTCCCGAGAGCCTGGGCCTGGGCCATTTACACTGTACCAGGAGTTGGGTTTAAAAAATAAAAAAGAAAGAGAAAAAGGAAAACAGGCAGACCAGAGACAAACCCATGACATCCCCAAAACTTGGTTCACACAGCAGAGCTTCCCACCAGGCCACTGCAGCCTGTCAGAGGCGGCCTTTGTGAGGGTGGCCTGGGCACCCTGCCCTCCTGCCCACCTAGGCCCAGCTCCTACTCTGTGCTCAGCCTCCCCTCCACCTGCTGACTCAGTGCGGGCCATGGGCATGGGGGGCCAGGGTGACAGAGCAGCCCAGAGTACTGCTGGGAGGCCAACAGGTGCTTCCTGCCCCTGCGGTGAGGTCACTGCTGCTGGGTCCGCCTCTCACTCCCGGCCTCAGCGGGGACCTGAGCAGGGTTGGGGGCATGCACGGGTGGCGGTAGCCGGGGAGCTGTGGGTTTCTGCCGCTGGTCCCGGGAGCCCCTTCCTCCTGCGGGACAGCCCATACTCACCCTTCCCTCACAGGCAGGCAGGAGCTGGGACTCCCTGGTGCCCCAACTACCCAGCCAGGGGATTGGCCAGAAAGGTGCCCAAGCCTCCTGGTTCTGAACCCTGTCCCTTCTAAGAGTGCCAGACAGAGGCCAGAGAGAGGAGAGCTGAGTCCCTGAGGGGCAGTGAGAGCAAAGCAGTGGCAACAGGCGGCAGGGGGAGCTTAGACAAGACAGGGGAGACTGGGACGTGCACTGGGGCCGTGCTGCGGGCCACGGTCACTCAGCTGGGGCCGGAGTCAGCATTTGCCCTCCCCTCCCCACCTCAGCACCTGTTCCCTACAGGGGTGGGGAGACCCCAGGGGTTCACCTGACCTGGCCAGCAGCAGCCCTTGGGCCTGCCTGGCCACCTCATGAATCACAGCGCCCCCACCAGCATCTACCCAGAAGACCTTAGGGGCCCAGGAGGCACCCAAGGAGCGGAGGGGTGGAGGCTGGACACCCCCAGAACTGGTGAGAGGCACAGCCCCCCATTAGGCGGAAGCCACAGTGCTGGACTAGCCAGAGCCTGGATTTCCACTTCCTGTTTCCGCTCCTCTTCTGGTTCTAGGCAAAGGCTGACAGGCTCCATAGGGCCCAAGTTTTCTCCAGGGAGCCAGGGACAGCAGGCAGCACCTCTAGCTCCTGGCCCAGGCCTGATCCCATGCTCTGGAGAGAACCATGAAAGGACAGCTGCTGCTGTCCCCAAAGGGGGGTTGCCTGCAGCAGGTGGCCTTGGGGACTGCTCTGCTGGCCTGGGCTGGATGTGGAACAGGCCCACAGTGCTGGAGGAGCTGACCTCGGGCCCAGGGGTGAGCACCTGGGGGCCCTGGGGAGCCCCAGCCCTTGGTCCCCACTGCACTCAGCCCACCCCAGCTCCTTCTCTCTCCCTTGGGTGGAAGGCAAAGAAAACAGGCTCTGGGGCCTGGGGAAGCTGCTTAGCGAGAATGCTGCACACGAATCCTTGGGTCCCGTCCATGGCCACACCTTTGAAATGAGAGGGTGAGTGAGCAGGCCACTGCCAGGGTGGAAGGCAATCGCCATCCTTAGCGGGCTGCAGGTCTTCCCTCCATCGTCCCAGGGGCGCCTGAAGGCTGAGGCTGCAGCCCTGAGATGGGGCCCGTGCTGGCTCTGCAGGCTGATGGCTCAGCCCTCAGAGGTGACTTTATTTCTCTTAAAATCAGGAGAAAATAAGCCAGACTTGGTGGCACACACCCATCATCCCAGTACTCAAGAGACTGAGGGAGGAGGATTGCCTTGAATTCCAGGCCAGCCTGAGCTCCATAGTAAGTTAGAGAGTTCCAGGCCAGCCTAAACTACATAACAAGACCTCTGCCTCAAAAAAAAAAAAAAAAAAAAAAAAAAAAAATCAAGAGAAAATGAACTTTCAGGTTAAGGAAAATATTTGAATATATAGTATAATATTGACATATTTATCTTTATACTGTTAAGTAAAAAATACAGAAGGACACAGGGTCCCAACAGAATCAGTAAAATTGAGTGCTCATATGAAAGCTCCAACGCCAGAAGAAAGCCACCTTGCTCTCCGACCCTCCCAAAGGTGGAGGGAGATAACAGCTGGACTTCCCAAGCAGCCTGGGTCACTGGGGGAGAGTGAAGTTCTCTCTGCTTTAAATCCTTACCCAAAAAATGTAACCCGGTGTTAACCACTTGGTTATTTCTCTATTGTCACCTCTCCCGTCCCTGCCTTACAAAGAAAACAACTTTGAAGTGACCAATCTGCCTTTTGTCTTTATTTCTGAATTCATCAGTCTCCCTGCCTACAAAGCCACCTTCTTTTGCTCAGGCCACTGAAACACTGTACGCCCTTTTATGGAATAAAGTGTTGCCAGATTCCACAATTGAAAATAAAGCTAATCAGCTGGATGTGGTGCACATCTGCAAGCCCAGCACTAGGAAGGCTGAGGCAGGAGGATCACCTTAAGTTGCAGACCAGCCTGAGATACATAGTCAGTTCCAGGCCAGTCTGAACTACACAGTGACACTTTCTCAAAAGAAAACAAAATAAAACAAAACATGCCAGGCATGGTAGTGCACGCCTGTAATCCCAGCACTCAGGAGACTGAGGCAGGAGGATTGCTGTGAGTTTAAGGCCAGCCTGGACTACAAAGTGAGTTGAAGGCCAGCCTAAACTGCATAGTGAGACCCTGTCTCTAAAAGACAAAAAACAAAAGAAAAAAAAAAAAGCAGGGAAGAAAGTCAGTTAAGATCTTTATATTAAGTTTGTTGTAATTTAGAATTTCCTCAGCTCCAAAGCAATTATGGTGCTGCCCTGAGGGTATAGCCCTCAAGGCCAATCCAGGGTCAGCTTTCCAAGGGGCAGCTTCAGGGCTGGGGATATAGCTCAGTGGAATAAGAGCTTGCCTAGCTAAGCGCAGGGTCCTGAGTTCGATCCCCAGTACCGCAAAAAAAAAAAAAAAAAAAAAAAAGAATTGCTACTCCAAGGGGCAGCTTCTGATTGGTGATCTGGTGTCCTGATCTGCTGAGGCTAGTAAGACAGGGTGACCGCCCCAGACTTGGCCACGGGGTAAGAGGCCCTCACAGAGAACGGGGATGGTGGGGTCCCATTCTGTGCTCTTGTCTCTGGTGGCTGCTGTTAGAATCTCCCACCTCCACTGCCCCCTATATCTCCTCTGCCCTCTCCAAGCTGAGCTGCTGCAGCAGGTGTGGAGCTCACCCCAGCCTCAGCTGCAGGGAACCAGCCCCACACCCATGCTCCGCAACGGAAGAGGGGGCCGGGCCTACCTCGAGAAACCCAGTCTCAAACTAGCAATTAGTGAGAGCCTGGCAGAGTCCTCATGGGTACTGTGGAGTCTTAAACGGAAATGAACTAGTCCAGGACTCCTGGGAGCCGCAGGTCCCGACAGGCTGAAGGGGGCAGGGAGACTCCCAGGGAAGTTCAGGCAGGCATCTGGGACGGGAAAATCCAGGCAGCTCTGGAACCCTCCAGCGAGGTCCCCACCACACATCCTGCTTCAGCCAGCTCTAACCTGGAGCACACAGGCGCCCTGGGCCCCTACAGCTTCCCTAAGTTCTGTGCCCTCTGCTGTGCCCACCTCATCCGTGATGCACGGAGTCAGCCCAGGACTCCAATGCAGATGTAGCCCCTGCCTGACCTGCTGGAGTCTGCCCTCTCCACGCCTGCCATACCCCTGGGTGCTCAAAGGCCTTGTCCTGAGTGCCAAACCCAGTTGCTGGTCTCCTCGCATTGCCCTCAAGCTGAGTGCCACTTCTGCCCATGCAGCCCCAATTCTAGCAGCTTCCTTGCTGGCCCTGGGGACAGGAGTTCAAGGGCTAGGACAGGAGAAGGGTAGGTCTGGCTCATCCAGCAGTGTCCAGATATGCAGGGGAGGGTGAGGTTTCCCTGCCACCTCCCGCCCAGCCCATCATCTCACAGGAGCTGGCTCCACCGGCACAGAACTGGAGTGGGCTGCGTCAAGGCTGTCCCCAAGCAGGGGGAGCCCTTGAGGTCAGGGGTTCCCAGTCTAGGCCTCACAGGCCCACACATGGGTGTTTGCTGGGCTGGGTGACACACCCTGCTGCTCCTTCCGCCCCAGGGCCCAAGCTTTACCACTTGGCACACACACAAAGCGTACAGCAGGAGCTGGCTGGGTAGGCGGGGAGCGGAGGCAGCTCCTCGGCATCTGGAAAACATCATCTGCGCTCCTGGGCAGGCAGGCGAGCCGCAGATAAGGCAGCCTGCTTATCAGGGAGATTCCTGTCCTGGGTATTCCTGGAGCCCACTGTCTGTATGCTCTCCATACTGACTCTTGCAGAGCCGGGTGTGTGTGTGGGGGTGCCCGTCCCTTCTCCTACTCGGGAGGGCCACACTCAGTGTAGAGGCTGCTCTGCAAGTTTCTTGGAATGGTATAGGCTACAGCCCGGAGAATCAGCCAAGCCCTGTTTGCTGTTTCTCCACACACTGGGTGTGTCCCTACGTCCCGATCCCCAAGCCAGATCTGACATGCCATCCAGTCCCCAGGAGCAGGAGGCTTCTGGGCGCACAGAAGGGGCAGGGTGGAAGGGACACTCGAGGCCGTTCTCTGTGAGGTAATGATCATATCTCCTGGTGGCTCCCTCAGGCACAGTCTGCTCCTGAGCAGCAGGTCTGGCTTCCCCAGAGAGGTTCAGAACAGGTCTGAGGGTCCTGTGGTAGGTCCGAGGTGGGCTGCCAGACCCTAGAGGTCTCCAATCTGAGTCCTTGGTTTCCTGGATTCTGGGAATGCTCCCTGGGGCAGTGGGAAAGCCCCAAACAAGGGTGTGCCCATCCGGCACCCTGGCCAGCCCTTCTGGTGGAGCCTGCCTACGCGAAGCCGGGTGGAGCTTCTGGCAGTGTTTCTGGGCATCCGGAATGGGGGGGCTGGTGGACAGGAATGCCTCAAAGGTCACGTAGGCCTGGACTTAGGAACAGCAGGAAATGAGGCCCAAGGATGGTTTGGGGCCACAGAGCAGAGCCACAAAGGGAGGCCTGGGGCCACTGGGGAAAATCAGGCTGTGGCTGCAGCCCTGACCCCATGTGGCCTGGGCCCTGTCGCCCTTTCCTGTCCAAGAGCTTTTGTCCTGGCTCTTGGCTGACAAGCTTTGTAGCATCCCAGGCTGCACATAGCTGATTCTGCAGGCACTGTGCAGGGAGCAGGGCTATGCTGACTGGTCCTGCACGCTGGCGTTGCAGGGAAGGTGCAACACAGCTGGCGCTGCAGAACAGGGAAAGGACAATGGGTTCTGAGGCTTCCATCTGAGGCAGGAGTGCAGAGATGGCTAGGTAGCAACTGGGAGGGTGAGAAGGCAGGGAGGGGCGGGGGTGCAGGGGGGAGGCCAGGGAGTCTGGGAGGTGGCCTTAAGAGGCAGCATTTTAGCTGAGTGAGGGGAGACAAGCGTGTTTCAAAGGGCTGTATTGGAACCAAGATGTGGTGGGGCTGGGGCTGATAGAGGAGGTGGTGGAGAGGCAGGCAGAACCACCCAAGCGAAGCCTGGATGGGAGCAGGGAGCATGGCCACTCTCCTGCTCAGGCCTCTGCAGCACGTCCCCCAGCTGCACACCCAAAGGCACGAGCAGCAGAAATGCAGCATTGTCTGCTGGCCGCGCCCGAGGCCCGTGCCTGACAGGGCGGTCCATTGGGGCAATGGGGAGCCAGCCAGCTGCACCAGAGGTCAGGAAAGGGGAGGGAGGAAGGTGCCCTGGCATGGGCACACTGAGCCACTGGGGTCCCCTTCTGTCTGCTGGGATGCAGGTGGAGCGGGAGGCTCAGTCTCTGATTGAGGCATCAAGGAGACCCTGCGCTTAGGCTGGGGGTGCCAGGCACTCTCACTCCCAGATGCTAGAACAGGGTCACAGTAGGTGTGGGCTTTTCCTCAGCCTCTGATGGAGCTGCAGGGAGTGGGCATGTCTCCAGAGCACTGTGCCAACCTCCAAAACCGCAGATAGGGGTGGCGTGTATAAGGTCTGAAAACTAAGCCACTGCAGTGGTGGGCTGCAATTTTAAGCAGATTTCCAGGAACAGCTTCACTATCCCTAAAGCATGGCTCCTTCGTGACCTTCCAGGGAGCCCCAGATGTCAAGAGGTTGGTGTTGATTCATGGACCCCTCTTTATTTCAGCTTTATCAGCTAAAAGTGATTTTACACAAAATAATGTGTCAGAGATAATTGACCCTGGGCAGAGATCCCAAATTCCAGCCTGCAAGCAAAGGCTAAACGTGCCCATTAATGATTAACCCATGGAGTTGGTCCCGAGGGACAGAGCACACAACAGGGAACCCCTCCCCAGTTCCTGGCGGGGCCCATCCCTGCCCAACAGGAATAGACTCCTGCCCAGTGGGCATGGGGGACGTGTCCCCTCCGAGGGAGAGTGAAAGTCAGCCTGATCCCTGCACCTGCAGTGGCAAACAGGCTTCCCTTTGTCTGCCACAGAGCAGGTCCTGCCTCACCCCCAACTGTGCCTGCCCAAGGTCAGGATGAAAGCCCAGGGACAGGTGCTGCCGCCACTGTCTTCCTTGGCACTAAGGGATGTTCCCAGGAAAGGTCTCAGGGTGCAGAAAGGCAAAAATGCATGCAGTAGGTGGGCATGGGCACCAGCGTGGGATGTTTGGCAATAGGAAGCACATGTGGGTAACTTGGGTCACAGGAGCGGTTCTCAAAGGTGGCCCAGAGTCTCCCCTGGGAGCAGCCAGGGCACCAATCCCAGCTCTGCTACCGTGTGTGCTCTCAAAAGCTCCATCGTGCTGTCTCCTAGCCTCAGTTTCCACATTTGCAGCAGGGTAATGGAGCATCTGATCCCAAGATCACCTGGAGGCTAAATGAGGTGACACCATGCCTGGGGCCTGGCTCATGGTAAGCGCTCAGTACACAGCAACTCAATTCCACCACACTTGTGATCACAATGTTCTCTTCCCTTACAAGACCCCTTCCCACCCACAGCCCGTGCCCTGCACAGGTGTTGCCCTGTGGGTGAGCGTGGGCAGTGCTCCTGTTCAATGCACAGGGTGGCCAGGGGAGCCTGGGAGCAGGAGAGCAGGAGGACAGCAGGAACCTGGCTGCCCAGAAGGGTCAGGAGCCAGGGAGTCTACACATCTCACATGAGTGTCATGTGCTATCAAATGTAGCTTTTGATTTAATCTGTTTATTTTAGTGCTGGGGATTAAACCCAGGGTCCCACATGCTAAATACATGCTATACTCAGCCACACCCCAGCCCCAAAGCACCTGCCTAATGTGCATGGCCAGGGGGCTGTAGTCTATTCTCTGACTCACACAACCACCGACCCCTCCTAGCTCACCACTCTCACTGCCCAGCCAGGCCAGTCCCCTGGCCCAGGAGCCATTGGCAACCACGAAGCTGCTTTCCATCTAGGGATTTGCCTCTGCTGGACAATTCATAGAAACAAAATTATAAAGCTGGGTGTGGCAGCACACACCTGTAATCCAGACACTTAGGAGCCTGAGGCAGGAGAATTGGGAGTGGAAGGCCACACTGGGCTAGGTAGTGAGTTCAAGGCTGACTGGGACTCCATAGTGAAACTCTGTTTCCCTAAAGCAACAATAACAACACACACACACACAGCACGTGCCAAAGAAAATCAAAGTGTATTCTGTTTTGTGATACTAGGGTCTAAATCCACTGCTTATAGCATGCTACCCTACCACTAAACTACATCCCCAGCTCTTTAAAACTTTTATTTTGAGGCAGGATCTTGCTAAACTTGTCCATTAATGATTCCTAGGATGGGCTCAAACTTGCAAGTCTCCTGCCTCAGCCACCAGAGTAGCTGAAATTACAGGCATTTGGCACGGGGCAGGATGCAGGCCACCACAGGTGGCTTCTTCCACCAGACCCCAGGCCTACTCCTGAGAGGAGCAGGTGGAGGAGGCCAGCAGGGACCTCAGAGTTGGTACTCAGAAGCTGGGATGAGGCAGAGCTGGGTCTCTATCACCTCCTTCCCCAGATGCCAACACCCAGCAGGGCTCTTGCCCATAGGCACAGTTGGTGGATGGATTAAGTTGTCATTGGCAGCTGCTGGCAGTGTGCAGCCACCAACAGGCCAACGTGCTGCAACCTGCAGCCTGGCTTCAGGCTGTCTCATCTTCCACACACAAACAGGAGCCCGAGGGTCACTGTCGGGAGCCGCCTGCAGGGTGGGGAGGGAGGGAGCAAGGGAGGCCCGGGCAGAGTGGGCAGGGGCTGGGCATCCCTCCCTGCAGCTTCAGGCAGCCAGACACCCCCACCCGGATCCCCAGGGTGCCCTGAGTGAGGCTCCTTTGGACCCAGCCATGCCATTCCCTTAGCTTGCCAGGTTGCAGCAGCAGTGTGGGCCAGGCTGGGGCCCCGAGCCTGTGTAAGCCAGGCACAGCTTGCTAGAGGAGGCGGTGCCCAGCTAAGCCTTGGAGGCCAAGCTGAGTTATTTTGTTTTGTGTTGTATGGAGGGGGTTGAACCCAGGGTCTTCACACTGAAGCTCTTTTCAGTTTTTATCCCCAACTCTTTTTTATTTACTTTTTATTCTGAGACAAGCTCTTGCCAGGTCACTAAAATGCTCAGGCTGGGTTTAGACTTGAGCTCCTCTTGCCTCAGCCTCCCAGAGTGCTGGGACTATAGGCCTGGGCTGCCATACCTGACTATCAAGTTGGTTTTAGCTAGAGAAGACAGATGCCAGGGGACCCTGGGGTTTAGCAAAAGCAGGAGGAAAGCTGGAGCAGGGGTGGGAAGCAGTAGAGGGGTCAGAGGGGGGCGGGCGGATGGGACCAGGAGCCAGGCCCAGAAGGACCAGGACACAGGCTCCTCCCGCTGTGGGCCTTGGGACCTGGAGATGACTTTGGGGGGCTCTGGGCAGATCCTAGGGACTCACTTGAAGGACCAGCCTTCTTGGGGCTTCTTTGCAACCAGGCAGCAAGTGACAACTCCACCATCAGGAGAGGCCAGGAGGGGCAGGGCAAGGAGGGCGGGGCTCCAGAGGCTGTGTCCTGGGTGTTTTTCCTGAGCCGGAGGCTGGGTCCTCACAGGCGACCCGGCTGCCCTGAGCCAGGGGCTTTGATGGTGGAACCGCAGCCCTGGCACTGCCGCTGCAGTCAGGGAGACCTGGAACCCAGTGGCTGCCAGGAGGCTGCCCTCTGCACAGCTGCCTGAGGCTCTAACAGGGACGAGAGCGCCTTCCGGCCCTCCTCCGGCTGGGCCTCTACTGCCTACTTCAGCTCCAGCTCCTCTCCAGCTCCCTTGGGGCCCTGAGTGCTTTGCACTCAGAGCTGGGGGTGGCCTGTGACCCAGGGGAGGTCACTGCTCTGTCCTCTCCTGCAGAGAGACTCACTGTGCCACTTGCCCAGTGAGTCTCTGTGATGTTGAGGTGGTAGACACCCCATCCTCCCTCGAGGGCACCCAGGCTTCTGCTGTAGGATGAGATAGGCTGGCATGGGCTCCAGAAGGCCCAGGAACTGCCCAAAGCACCTGGGGGTAGCTCCACCCCCCAGCCAGTCCTAATTACAGGAATGCCCGGGCCTCCAGCCTGGGGCCTGCTGGGCTGTGCTCACTGCTGGCTCAAGCATGGCAAACCCAGCAGAAGTAGGTGTGTGAGTGGTGAGAGCCACAGGCTGTGCGGTCTGTGGCCCAGGTCCAAGTGTCTGCCCCACCACTTAGTGGCACTGGGGCCTCAGCAAGTTGCTCGGCCTTGCTGAATCTGTTCACTCCTGCGGAGTTGGGGCGACAGTCACAGCTCTTCCTAGGTGTGGGGGGAAGGCTTTATCCAGTTCACAACGTTGTTCCCACTAGGAGACCTTCAGTGGAAGAAGCCAGGGCTGAAGAAGCGCCAGGGCCCCTGAGAGATGGACCAGGCTATGCCTCTGGAGCTGTGTGGGATGGAGATGGGGAACGTGTGCAGAAGAGCAGCACACTTTTTGAAGGTGAAGGGCAGCTGGGAGTGGCAGCAGCATGGGTCCCAGGCACCTGCCGTGAACACAGGGCGCACGGGTGCGGCTATCTCAGCACTGGGAAGTGGACACTAGCCACATGGGGTGGCCCCTGGAGCGCCCTGAGGGCTGATGCATGAGAGGTAAAGCCGTGGCAAAGCCATGTTGCACAGAGACCGGATGTGGGCGCAGTGGCTACAGCTCCACATTCTTGGGTTTTTTTTGGTATCAGGAATTGCACACAGGACCTTGAGCTTGCCCGGCAGGTGCTGTGCTGCTGAGCTGTATCCCTGGTCTCCTCATTCTTAATAACCCAGCCTTTGAACTCCTGGTTATGAGGTCTGTGGGCTCCTGTGGCCTGCCTTGGGGACCTCAGCCTCAGCTGGTGGCCTTTCCCTCTGGCTCCCGGACTTCCAGTGGAGGTGAGGCTCCTCAGCTCTGATGACCCATCAGCTGCTCACTGTGCACCCACAGCCCGTGGCGTTGTCAGGGCCAGTGTGCTGTCCTGACCCCCAGGCCCACCCCTGGCCCCTCTGGGACAGCAACAGCTGGGAATGAGACTAGAGGAGTGGGGAGCAGCCTGGTGGTTGGAGCCTGGGACTTGTCTTTGGCAGGTGAGGTGGAGAGTCTGTGAGGTTCGAGAAACAAGTTCCTTCCTTTCAGAGTCTCCACTGGTGTTAGGTGAGAACACACAGTGAAATGGCAGGAACACTTGCAGCCCTCACAGAGGTTGTCCTATAAGGTCCTGTGTGGCCCTTGCTCGGCTGTCACAAACTCCCTGTGGCTGCCCCCCTCCCCCCCACCCCCGCGCAATAAGGGGTACTTGAGGCATCACACAGTGGCTAACGCAGCAGGGCCTGGGGCACGTGTGGCTTCACATGGTAACAACCCACTCTGTACTAAACTAACTAACTCGGTCCTTCCAGCTGTGGGACACAGCCCCACACAAAGGGGTGCTGCAGCCTGGGCCCCTGCAGGCAGCACTGGAGTTGGTGGGAGCTGGGACAATGTTTGAAAGCAGAGCTGAAAGACTCTCCTGGTGCAGACTGGACCTGTGGCATGTGGTGCTAGGGACTCCAGGGTGACGTCAGCGGTCAGCTGGAGCAGACGAGAAGCAAAGGCCCCCCGCCGACCTGAGAGGCCGCGGGAGGAATGGGGCTGGCACTCGAGGGTTTCAGATGCAGTCACAAAGTGCTGTACGCACTACACTCACATTCACTTCCTGTTCTGGAGGCCAGACGTCCACCACTGGTCTAAGGCCGAGGAGCTGGAAGGGCTGCTTCCTCCTGGAGAGTATGGTGGTTTCTTGCGGGTTTTATTTATTTATTTATTTATTTATTTATTTTTAGACAGTGTCTCTCTGTGTAGTTCAGGCTGACCGTGAACTCACTGTGACCCACGACCCTGTCCTGTGTCACTCCAGCCACTCCCTTCTGTGGTCACATCTCCTGATTCCTCCTTTGATCTTGTCACCTTCCTCTTAGAAGGACTCAGGTGATGGCCTGGAGGCTCCTTGATAATCCAGGATCACCTACCCCCCCTTGACTTAATCATATCTGCAGATCATTCTTTGGTCCAGCCCCAGGGTCAGAAAGCAGATTAGCTGTGGACATACTAGGCCAAGGTGCCTATTAGACATGGAGGAGAAGCTGTTGGGAAGGCAGTGTGATGCAGGATTCTGGAGTTAGGGTCGGCCCAGATGGAGATGTAAGTTTGGGAACCATGCAGATGCAAACAGTTTTTAAAGCCCTGAAACTGGGTCTGAGCCTCCTGAGATATCTTCTCATCAAGATGGAGGAGTCTCCTAAGAAACAGAACCAAAAGGCAGAGAGATCAAGACTAGAAAAGAAAAGAAAATTAAAAGGTTCAACAAAGACATCCAACATTTGATTTCAGAAATTCCACAACAGAAAAAAACACACACACACACACAAGAAGTGAAATTGTCAAAGATTTTAAGAAAAACCCCTAGAACTGCAGGATATAAGTACTCTGAGAAAGAACTCCCACCAAGTTAGGGCACAGCTAGTGGGTCAACACCCATACCAGTGTGCAACATCTTGACATTTTAAATCAGTAAGGCTAAAGGTAAGACTCTAAGAGCTTCCAATGACAAAAATACAGGTCCTATTCAAAGGATGAGGTTGTGGAATGGTTTCAGCCATGAAGCTGGAATCAATTCCTTGAGATTCTGGTGCACGATTTCCAACCTGAAGTTCTATACCCAGCCAAACTATCAACCAACTGTGAGTGTGAGATAAAGATGCTTTCAGAGGCTGGGTGGGGAGGGAAGCTGAGGCAGGGGGATTACCAGCTCAAGGCCAGTCTGAGCAATTTATAGAGACCCTGCCTCAAAAAATAAATAAATAAATAAGGCTGTTGATATAGCTCAATTCTCCCTGAGTTAAGGCCCCTTTACTGCCCCATCCCCAATCCTTTTAGGTACATTTTTCCCTTTCTTTTCCCCCTGTAGTGTTGAGATTTTACCAGGGCCTCGTGCACACTAAGCAAGAGCTATACCACTGTGTCACTACTGAGCTCTAAAGACGCTCGGAGAGTGCAAAAGCTTAGAAAGTTTGCTGGGAATGGTGGAACACGCCTACAGTGTCATCACTCGGCAGGCTGAGAGAGTAGGGTCACAAGTTTGAGGCCAACCTGGGGCACAGAGCAAGTTTAAGGACTGCCTACACTACATAGAGAGACCCTGTCTCAAAGAGGGGGGAAAAAAATAGAAGAAAGTTTATCTCTCACATGCCTGAGTTGTGCCAGGAAGAAGACGGAGATACAGGGGAGACCGAAGAACCAGGAAGTAGAAACCCTCTGACCAGAGGGGCGGGGAAGTTTCCCAGAAAGTCCTTGGACAGTAGCCACACAACGGACCAGACTGCAGCAAATATTAACTCAGGGGAGAACAAAAAATTATAGAAGAAAGAAAATATAGCCACAATAAAGCTATTTTGTAATAAATAATAGGGCTGGGTATATAGCTCAGTGGAATAAGTACCTGCCTGGCAAGTACAAGGTCCTGAGTTCGATCCCCAGTACTGCAAAAAAAAAAAAAAAAAAAGGAATAAATAAATCTATGTGTTCCTTAACAATCCTGACTTCTATAAATCCATTCACTTCAGATGACAAACCTTAAGGAAAAAGGAAGATAAGGAACACACTACCTGAAATTTATAGAACATTTTATAAAGTCAGGGTTATTGAGGTATAATTTACATAAAAAAATCCCTCCTTTGGAAGCATGCCATGTGATTTATTTGTTTGTTTGTTTATTTTTGAGACAAGGTCTTGCTATGTAGTTCAGGCTGACCTTGAATTTATGGCAATCCTCTTGCCTCATTCTCTTGAGTGCTGGGGTTACAGGTGTGTGCCCCCACACCCAGTGAAATTGGATGTTTCAGAAAATGTGATCACCACAGCTATCAAGATGTAGAACATTTTCCTCACTCTAGAAGAGTTTCTCATACTCCATTATAGTCGGGTCTTGTCATCTTCCAGCAATTACTGACGTAGTAATTCTTGTCCCTATTATATTCTGGTTGTCATCTGAATGGAATAGTGTGTAGCCTTTTGCATCTGTCTCCTTTCAATTAGCACATTAACATAATTCATTTTCAGGAACTGGGAGTTGAACCCAGGGCCTTCGCTACAGTCCAAACCCTTCCTATTTTTTGAGACAGAGTCATGCTAAATCACTAAATTGCCTAGACTGGGCTCAAACTTGCAATCCTCTTGCCTCAGCCCACAAGAGTGCTGGGATTATAAGTGTGCACCACTGAACCTGGCTAACATTTTGTGTTTCTTTCTTTGAGATAATGTCTCGCTAGGTAGTTCAAACTGGCCTTAAACTCACTATGTAGCCCAGGCCAGCTTGAAATCACGGTGATCTTTCTGCCTCAGCCTCCCAAGTGCTGGGATTACATGCATGCACCTCCATGCCTGGCTTTCACATAATGTTTTTTGATATGCACTTTGGTGTGTGTATCAATTTGTCCCTTTTTTTTTTTTTTGCTGAGTCATACTCCTTTTTTTTTTTTTTTTTTTGGTCTTTTTGAGACAGGGTCTCACTATGCAGTTCAGGCTGGCCTTGAGCTCACTTTGTAGCCCAGGTTGGTCTCAAACGCCCAATGATCCTCCTGCCTCGGCCTCCTGAGTGCTGGGATTATAGGCATGTGTGACCACGCCCAGCCATATTCCTTTATATAGAGGTCCCACATCCACTGGTTGAGTGGATATTAGGTTATTTCCAGTTTGGGATTTTCATGGCTAAAGCCACCGTGACCGTTCACATAGAGGCATGCATGTCAACAGGTCTTCATTTCTCAGGGGTAAATGGCTAGACGCAGGATTGTACATAAACACACACACACACACACACACACACACACACACGCAAAACAAACACCAAACTATTTGTCAAAGGGACTGAGCCTTTCCACATGCCCCCAGTATCCCGGTTGGAGTTGCAGGTGTGTGCCATCCGCCTGCAGCCCTTGACATCGCATGTCCATTGTACCCATGCTCACTCACACGGTGGCAGTGATGAGGAGCACTGAGCCTCTCATGTGCTCATAAACACCATCCGTATCTCTACGCAAGTGCCTGTTTAAGGTTTTGGTCACTTTTTATTAGGTTGTTTGTCTTATGATTGAGTTATATGTTCTTTAGAAGTTCTAGATACAAGTGCTTTATTAGGTTTGCGTTTTGCATCTTGCAACTTTGTGACCAAAGCCCTAATAAAAGCAACAATGATACCAATAAAATAGGAATACAGTCATTTCTTCTGGGGCACCAGTCCACAGACTGCGACTGGTGGTTGCTTCCCAGGCTGAACCCTGGGGCTGGCACTGCCTCCTTTGGGATAACATCCTTGCCAATGTTTACTCTCTAAAAGAGACCAGTTTCATCAAAATACAAGCCATGCCAGACATGGTGGCACATGGCTGTAATCCACTGGGGGAGGGGGGCTGAGGCAAGAGGATTGTTGCAAGTTAGAGACCAGCCTGGACTGCAGATGAGTTCAAGGCCAGCCTGAGCTGCCTAGTGAAATCCTGTCTCAAAAAGACCAGGCAAACAAGCCATTCCGGGAGGAGGACCACAGCTTCCAGCCAGCCTGGGCAACTTAGCAAGGCTCTGCTTCAAAATAAAAGCTTCAAAACAAAACAAAGCAAAGCAAAGGTCTAAGGGTATAGCTAGTGAGAAGGTCCTGGGTTCAGTCTCACCACAAAGGAAGAGGGGAAATGCCAGCGGTAGCTTTCTTTATCCATCAAAAACATATCCGACTCAGGCTGAATGTGGCGCGCATACCTGACAGCAGGAGGCATTGTGCATTTTGGGGGCAGGAGGGATGTGGAAAATCTCTGTACCTCCCCCTCAATTTTGCTGTGAGCCTAAAACTGCTCTGAAATATAGCTTGTTAATTTTTGTTTCTTTTTTAAGACAGGGTCTCACTCTGTAGCCTAGGTTGGCCTCCAACTCACAGTGATCCTCCTACTTCAGTCTCCCAAGTGCTAAGATTGCAGGCATGCGCCAACATGCCTGGCTTGTACTGAATTTTTTAAAAAATCAAGTACATGGATCATTTTGATAAAAATATGAATTAATTTTAAACATAAAAGATATTTTGTCCGAACAACTTTCTGTATTTGAATTTGTGAATTGGGATTTAGATGCAATTACTACAAGCAGAGAACATTAGGAACCTGTCTGGAGGAGACAAGAAGCAAGTGCTAAGCTGTAACCTGCACCAGTGTGCGCATGTGGGCAGGGTGTGCATGTGTGTGTGCAAGTGTGTGCATAAATTCTGGCCCACTGTCCAAGGCTACCATTCTCCAGCAAAACCCCCTTGACTGTGTTTACCCCTCATCCAGTTGAGCCGCCCTCCCAGGGCTCTAAATCCACTGTAAGGGTGGAACGCATCTTCAGTGTCACTGGGTACTATGCAATCCCCTACCCCAGCCCGAAGGACAAACTTTTTCAGAATCATCACAGGCATCTGGTACAAACCCCTACAGTCCATTCCATTATCTCCAAGCACTAAGAGAGCCAACCCCAGCACCACCACCGGCTGTCATCTTTGGTGTTGCCAAAGGGACAGATCACCCTGTTCCTGCTTGTGCTTGCATCTGTGCGGGGGAAGCCGGCGTGGGAAATCCAGGGAAGAAGATGGGCTGCACAGATGGTGGGGCGTCTCTGGGTCAGGCTGAGGCTGCAGAGCATACACTGGGGGGGATCACGGACCTGGGAGCCAGGGAAGGACAGCAGCAAATGCCTGTGTGACTTGCCCGGGGGGTCCCACCTTGCCTTTTCTGTAGTTCTGACAAAATTCCTTGGGGTAGGTACTGCTATTCCAGCTCTACCAGAGGCCCAGAAAAGTGTGTTAAGTTGCTCACAGGGGAGTTAAGTAGCAGGGGCTGAACTTCCCCAGTTGGAGATCACAGGAGCCTGTGAAAAACAGCACCATCATTTCGTGCTACAAAATATCCAAGTCATTGTTGCAAAATGGATACTGAACTCAAAACAATGTAGCATGCCTGCATTATGGCCCTAAGGATTTCCAGTCAGAGCTGGGTTTGAGTCTTGGCTGACAGCGCCAAAGCTCCATCTCCTCCTCTGTACAAAGGGCCTACTTATCTCCTTCACAGGGCCAGAGTGGTGGCAAATGAGGTCAAATCTGTTCAAACACCTGGGAACAGCACAATGACATTTTTTTACACCCAAGGTTAAATTTCTTTCTTTTTTTTTTTTTTAATTTCAACATAAACAATAAATTAAGGGGTACTCAGAGGCCCCTCCACTCAGCTGCCTGGAAAGTGCACCCCAGCAGGACCAGGGCAAAAGTCCCCAGGAGCTGCTGGGAAGCCAGAGAATCTGGCAGAGGCTTTCACGAACAGGATGGACAGTGGAGCTGGGCCACAGCTTGGGGTGCTAAAGGGACACTGTCCTCAGGACGGAAGCCGGAAGCCGATGGCCAGCTGGAGTGGAAAGAGCAGGGCTGGCAGCAGGCGCACCTGCCAAGCCCTGCTCCAGGTCTCACCTTCTGGTGCAGTGGGCACCGGGAGCAGGAGAGCAGCAGGTCTGAGAGTACAGGGGACACGGACCCCGGAGGGTCCGACAAGGAGGCAGGGTGGGGGTGGGGATAGAACCTGGTGAGAAAACCAGAAGGGCGGGGCTGAGGACTAGAAACAGCTAGTGGGCAGTTCCTCGGGCGGCTACACCTCTCTGCTCCTTAGTCCCACGCGAGGGAGGTGGGATGAATGCCAAGGGGGTTCTCTGAGTAGGTGCTCGGCCAGTTTCGGAAGTGTGTCCCCAGGGCCTCTCCCAGCTTGCCCTCGTTTTTCTACTCACTGGTCATCCACTTCCTGCTGACACCTCAATGACCTTCATGAAACAGGTGCACAGGTTCCTAGGAGCAGACACCAGAAGGCCCTGCAGCTGCCCCAACCCTGCCAGTTCACCTGCTCTTCATTCATTCATTCAATAGTTATTGACCGAGCACCTTCAAAGTGCCAGGTACTGTTCTAAGTCTTGAGTATAGGCATCCTTGCCTCTCTGGGACTGACGCTGCAACGGTACCAAAAGGCAATAACCCAACAAATATAACAAATATACTAATGAAATGTCCTGTCAGAATGCATTAAGTGTTACGCAAAAAGAAGTAGAGCAGGGTATCCACCTGTACCCTACAGTCTTTGGGGGCTTCTCAGGGCCCCAAACTCCAGCTCTGTGGTCTCTTCCGGCCTCACGTGCTGCCAGATGAATGGGGGTAGCTGTTGAGAGTGGTGGTTTTCAAAATGCAATCTCTGGATCACCTGGGAACTTGTTAGAAATGCAGACTCTCAGGCCTGGGACTTGAGGATCAGAACCCAGGGCTAGGCCCAGCTTCCCGATGCTTCTGGATGCTAAGGACCAAAAGGTGCTGGCTTGGGATTTGGAGGCATCACCTGCTACAAAAGGCCTGAGGACTCAGCAGAGTGTGAGTGTGTGTGTGTGTGTGTGTGTGTGTGTGTGTGTGTGTGTTAGTTCAGCCTGTGACAATGAAGTACTATAAGCTGAGTGGCTTAGCAACATCAGAAATTTATTTCTCACAGTTCTGGAGTCCTGGAATTCTAAGATCAAAGTGTCAACAAATTTGGTGTCTGGTGAGACCTGGATTTCTAGTTCCCAGCATCCTTCCACCAGGTCCTCATTTGACAGAAGAGACGTGTGGTGTCTTTCCAGCCTCTGTACAAGGGCAAGAATCCTATCCGTGGGGTCTGGTGATCTAACCATCTCCCAGGGCCCCACCTCAAATACCGTCACTGTGCAGAGAAGAATTTCAAAACAAGAATTTGGGATGACAAGCATTCAGTCCCTAAAGCAGAGTGATGTGAGACACATTCGAGTTTCTAGGATGGAGCCAGACGTGCAGGCTGATGTCAGCAGGCACACCCAGGAGACGAGCGGCGCGCGCCAAGCCCAGAGCACAGGGCACGCAGAGAGCACCGCTGCCTGGCTTTCTGGGTGTGGGGGTGCTAGGGCTCTGTCAGTGAGGCCACAGGCAGGCATTGATGCTACTGAGACAGGATCTCAGCAAAGAAGTGACATGCCTATTCCCAATTTTTTTTTTTTTTGACAGGGTCTCACTGTGCAGTTCGGGCTGGCCTGAAACTCACTTTGTAGCCCAGGCTGGTCTTGAACTCGCAGCCATCTTCCTGCCTCAGCCTCCCAAGTGCTGGGATTATAGGCACGCACCACCATGCCCAGCTATACCTGACTTCTTAAAATGCAGTTCCTTTTATGAGTCAAGAGGGTTCTGGCTTGGGAATTCACTTGTGGGACTTGGTCTTTCAGAAATCCCCTACAAAGAAGAAAAGCATTTGTACAGGGTCTCCTGCTCCCCCCACCCCTGTGCTGAGGGTTTGGCCTGTACTCACAGGCCCTTCCAATTCCAGCAGCCCTAGGAGGCATCCCAGCGGGAGGTCAGAGCCTGGAGAGGGCGAGGTGAGAATATTATCTCGCTACTCCTTGTGGGGTGGCCTTCAAAGGGCTGTGCCAAAGGGCTGTGCCATGTCACCAAATGCCACTGCTGTCTAGGCCAGGCCTTTACCTGATAGCGCCACCGCTCTCTCCCGCTGCCCCCCGCCCCCTCCAGCCTCTCAAGTGCAGGTCCCAGGTCCCAGGTCCCAGGTCCCAGGTCCCAGGTTCCAGGTCTCTGGAGCTCCCCGTGCCCCGCCCCTTCCTCAGTAACACTCCTGGAATTTCCCTGTCTTGCAGAAGCCATCTGTTTCCCAGGGATCTGACAGATGTGCCAGCTCATGAATAACGGGGTTACCCAGTCACCTGACCGGCTGAAGCACATGGGAGGGGAACGGCACAGCTGCGGGTGGGGGTGCGACGTTGGGAACGGAACAGGCCAGGGGGATGGGCTAGGCCGGCGCCTGCACTCAAGGGTGCAGGGCCGACTTTTACCTGTGAAAGCTACCTGTGGGCAGGGCTGTGGTCCTTCCTGACCCCCGCCTGGCACCGGGCACAGGAAAGCGCAGGACGGGTGGACAGACGACAGGCAGACAGATGGGTGGATGAATGGATGAGTAGAGGATGGACGCGGATGGGCAGATAGATGGGCGGATGGACGGACAGATTCCCTCTCTCCCCAGCTGGGGCCCCAGATCAATCACGAGGGAAGGGACCGAGGTTCGCTGTTCCGAGGAGCCGCCCTCAAGGCCCGGGCCATGGGCGGAGCAGTGGGCCGAGCCCGGGGCGGGAGTCCAAGGCCGGATCGAGCCCCGTCCCGGGTAGTCTCGGTCGGCGCCTGGACAATGGGCGCAGCTCGTGGGGCCGCGGGGGGCCCGGCGGCGGTTCCGGCCCGACCTCCTCGGCGAGTGGACGGCGCCGCCCGCGCCCTGTCCCTGCTGCGGGCCCTTTCGGGGCGTGGGAGGCCGAGCCAGGGCCCTGGCGGGGGCCGGGGCAAAGAACGGGCGCCCGGCTGGGGCTCTGGGCCTTCACTCCCGCGCCAGCCCTGCGCCCTGGTCCCCTTCTCGTCGCTGGGGCAAAATACGCGACCGCAGCAGTATGAGAGCGCAGAGGTTAGCTGGGCCCGGGTTCCCGTCCGCAGGGGCTGCCCGGGCGGCCAGAAAGGTAGCGGCGGGAGCGAGAGGAGCTGAGCGGACGGGACCCCGGGCCACACCCCGCGTCGCCTCTGCTGCCCGCCTCCCCGGACTGCCCGGCTCCGACCCTGAGTCCACCGCTCGGATCACCCCTAGATGGGCTCCGCTGCCCCCTGCCCCCACCCCCGCTCCGCTCCTGCAGAGGCCGGCCGGCCCCGCACACCGGCTGCTGCCCCTGAAAAGCATCGGACCTCTTTACTCCCCTGAGCGGGTCGCGTCCCGACCAGGACGAAAGCCGCTCTGGCCGCGGCAGAAACCCAAACCCGACCCCGATCCCCGCCTGCCCTGCCCCAGACACGGAGCCCGGCGGCAAGGTTTGGCCAGGCCCTCCTCCCTGCGCTCCCTGCGCTCCCTGCCCCGTGGCGCTCCTTGGAGCCTCTGGGAGCTGACGCCTTGGAATTCGGGTCCCAGCTCCACTTTCTCCTGGCCACAGCAGCCGTCTTTGTCACGTCGTCGAACACCCTTGTCAGTACTACGTTCCTTCCTCCCCTGTGAGGACAGGCCCCTCATCCACCTTGTTCCAGGTTGTGGCCAGGCCTGGCACACAGGAGACACTCGCTGGCTGCACCAGAGGCGTGGTGGGCAGCTGGCTCTTAGGGGTCCCTGGCACAGGAGACAGCAGTGAGCTGAGTTCTCCTGGGCTGCCTGGGGCAACCTTGTGGGAGGATTCAGTTTGTAACCAGAACAGGGATAAGGCTAAGTGTTGTATCGGCACAGGGCAATGGATAAATAAAGATTCTGAGGGGGGGAGGGTGAGGAGCGTTCAGGGCGGCTGGGAGACAGGTCTGGCTGCAGGCTGCTGGCAGAACGAGAGATAAACCTGAAAGGGTAGGTTGTGTACCAAAGAGTTAAACCCAGTGCACCCAAATGTGTAGGCAGGGTATTAGGGTTACAGGAGGGTTGCAGTGCAAGTGCGGGTGGGGCTGCGACGCTCTGGGGGGCCCCAGTTCCCTGTGACTGATGTTCTATAGAAAAAAAGAGACCACTATGGGAGTCTGGGGAGGAGGGTCACAGGTTCAAGCCTGGGTAAGCTGATGATTCAGCAAGACCTTATCTCAAAACAAAATAAAAAATGAAAAAGAGGAAGGCCCTGGGTTCAACCCTGAGAGAAAGAGAGTGAGAGGGAGAGAGAGGAGAGAGAGAGAGGGGGAGAGAGAGAGCAGGCAAGCTTCAGGGTGTGCACACAGAGAAAAACATTGTGTGAAGAGCTGGCAGGAGCAGCCATGGCAAGCTAAGCAGAGACATCTCAGAAGCACCTTGCCCAGATCACAACCTTGGCCTTCCAGCCTCGGGAATTGTGAGAAAAGCCACTGGGCCTGTGGGTTCTGTTACGGTGGCCTAGTAAACTCACAGAGGCATTTCATTTTATATTTTATTTTGAGACGGGGTCTCACTATATCGTTCAGGCTGGCCTAGATTCACTGTGTAGCCCAGGCTGGCCTTGAACTCATAGTGATCTCCCTGCCTCAGCCTCCTGAGTGCTGGCATTACAGATGTACGCCACCACACCCAGCTTATAATTTTAATACAGTAATATATTCACCTGATTAAAAACCATCTGGGTGTGGTGGTGCACACCTGTAATGCCAGCACTCAGGAGACTGAAGCAGGAAGATTGCTGTGAGTTTTGCTATGTAGCCAGTTCCAGGCCAGCCTAGACTACGTAGTGAGATCCTGTCTCAAAAACAAAAACACCCATAAAATGCAATAGTGGTGAAGTCAACATCCACATGATACTACCGTGGACAGCATGTGGTCTTGCTATGCTGTGACCACATCTGTAGTCACCTGTCAGGAGATAAGAGTAAACCTCAGTGGAGGGATATTGCACCACATAACTGAGTGGCACTTCTCAACACTGTCCAAGGCATAGGAGATGAGGAGATCTGATAAACTTTTGGGCCGAGAGGAGGCGAAGGAGAGGTGGCAAACGAAGGTGCGCACTGGAGAAAGGCCAGCAGCCAGAAGACCCAAAGCCGGTAGAAACACAGGCTTTCGTGAATAGCCCTATTTTGATGTTGGTCATTAGTTCCGACAGATGTGCCATGTTAATGTAAGAGGTTAATAATGAGGGAGAAGTAGGTGGGGATATATACAGAGGGCTGGAGATTTACCATGTCCTGCTGGAGATTTTTCGACTTTACAAGGGTGGGAAAGTGATATTCATTCTATAGGAACTATACTTCGAGTTATGAATTTTGATCTTTTCCTGGACTTTTTTTTTGGACAGTGTCTCGCTATGCAGTGCAACCTGGCCTTGAACTTAGTAGTTTGTAGTCCAGGTTGGCCTCAAACTTGCATTGATCCTCCTGCCTCAGCCTCCCAAGTGCTTGGGTTACAAGCATGTGCCAACACGCTTGGCTAGACTTTCAGCATTTGGTCCAAGACTCTGTTGTGAGTCTGGGCAGCAGAGAGCCACAGCTTCCAATCAGCCAGGTAACAGTGGATGCTCCCCCTGTGGGGAGTGCAGAGCAGGGTTTCAGTGATGAGGGTATAAAGTGTGTTATCCACATAGCAGTGGCTTCCTGGGAAACAGTCCCATACTGTAAGTCAGAGAGCATTTGTATATAGGAGTTCTACATATTATCTGAACAACTATTGTATAAGTCTAAAATTGTCCCAAAAATGAAGGGATTTTTTGTTTTTTTAGACAGGGTCAAGAGGACCACAGGTTCAAGGCTAGCCTGGGCAACATAGCAAGACCTTGATTCCAAATAGAAAGGCAAGAAATAAATAAAAAGTAATAGTGAAAAGTCTTACCCTAATTTATTTCCTTCCTCCCTCCCTTCCTTCTTTCTTTCTTTCCTAGGCAAGTATTTATCGACCTATACCCTCAACCTTTTTTTTTCTTTAATTTTGGGACAAGGTCTTGGTAAATTGTCTGGGCTAGCCTTAAGCTTTTGGTCTTCCTGCCTCAGCCTCCCAAGTATATGGGGTTATAGGTGTGGGCCACTGCATCCAGTTTCACTCCGATTTGTGTCTTTTACCCACCTAGTCCCCATTCCCATCTACAGTCATTACATATTTATTTTTGCTGTATTGGGGGATGAACTCAGGGACTTCTGTACTGAACTATATCCCAGCCCTTTTTACTTTTCGTTTTCTTTTACTTTTTAAAAATTAATTCACTGGTACATTTTAGATATACCAAGTGATCACATTCATCATACAGAATTTGTACCTGTGCATGATATATCTTAATTCTTCTTTTTTCCCATTTCTCTCTCCTCCTTTCGACCCCTCATCCCCTCATTTGCAAAAGCTTTGTTTCCATTTTCCCTCATATTCTTTTTCCTTTTTCCTTCCTTCCCCTTCCCCCTCCCTACTTCTTCCCATTTGAACCCCTTTTAAATTTTTGAGACAGCATCTCACTAAATTGGCCAGGTTGGTTTAAATTTGTGCTGCCTCCTGCACTCAGCTTCCTGAAGTGCTTGGGTTGCAAGCACTTAGCTAGCCATTACTTTATAAGGGTTCTGTGGACCCTTCCAGAATTTCATTATGCCAGTGTGAACATATAGATTTTTTTGCCCCGGGGCATTTTTATTTGCTTTAAAGAGTAATCACTTTTAATATACAATAATTCAAACACACAAAATAAAGAAGACAGTGCCTGCAACCCTATGTACCTGTCATCCAGTCCCAGCAATGGAGAACTGGCCACTTATAGCTCAGTCTTCCTGACTCCCTTGCTCTTTCTTCTGCTGAATTGTTAAAAGCCAATTCCAGACTTCTCAGGAATTGGCCAGGATGTGTCTGGACAACATGGACACGCCCTCAACACCAATGCCTATATCCTACCATTCATGGCAATTCCTAATGACTTTGTGGGGACATTGGTCTGGGTGATGTGGAGACACTGAGGGTGTACACTTGTGCACGTACGTGTGTATGTGTGTGAATTCTGCCTGTGCTCTAGGGAGGTTGAGGGCAGGCATGCAGAGGCCCTGGTTGGGGTGTGGAGGAGGGGAGAGCAGAGAGGCCACTGTCAATGTGCTTGGTGGAACTGTAAGGAGACAGGCCCAGTTGCCTAGCTGGCAGACAGAGAGGAGACCGAGGATCAGCTGGGCAGAAGCCTGTGGCCATTCTGGCTCGAGCAGACACCTGCCTGGAGGATACAGGAGCCTGGATATGCATGGAGGCCAAGCAGCTGCCACTGTATCCCCAGAGGACCTACAGGTGAGGGTGGGCCCTTCAGCCAAGACCTTCCTTCTCAGGAGAGTGGTCTTAACCGGGACACCTCCCCAGGGTGCCACCTCCCCTGGATGACACCTGCAAGCATTCCTTTGTCATCCGAGAGGCCAGCACCTACTGCTTCACATTGCACAGTGTGTCAGAGCTGGAAGACCCTCCAAGGTCAGAGAATCTAGCCTCTCCTCTCTGACATGGGGAAACCAAGGCCCTGAGAGGCAGTGTAAGTTGTCTGAGGCCCCGGAGGAAGTCACAAGCAGAGCTGGAATTGGAGCCCAGGGCTCTGACGCTTGCTTAGGATCACTGCTTGCCCAGATCACTCCAAACCCGTCTCCCAGAAGAGATGTCTCTCAAACCATCTACGTGTTCAAGGGCAGAATTGAAACAAAACGCAACCCAGGAATACCTGTAGGCCAGGCCTGTGTCCTGATGACGCCATAGCTGCAGAACGCAACTTATGAGCAGCTACCAGGTGCTACAGGGTGCTAATGCAACCTGAGCGGCAGGCACGTTGCCCCCGCAGACTCCATTCCAAAGACCCGCGCCCAGTCCACAAATGCACTTAGCCAGGGCGCGGCAGAGGTTGTGCTGAACCGAGTCTGCCCAACTGGAAAGTCCACGCTGCCTGCCACTAACCCCACAGGCGCGACTCCTCACGGGGGTGGGGGCCTGGGGGGGGACTCCCTTGCCTCCTCCTTCCCTCTGCTACTGACAGCAGCCTCCAGCCTCCCAGAGGGCCAGACGAGCCACCGCCGCCTCCTCGCCAGGACCTGCCGGCCTCCCCCTCTGCGAGGCGCTGGGCGCCCCACCGTGCTGTCTGCCACAGGCCATCCCAGCCTCGGCGTCCGGGATGCAGTGGCGGCGAGGGCATCCGCCCCTCGGGGCCGCCTGTCTGGGCTGGGGCACCTGGCGCCTGTGGCGCGCGCACGCGGAGTGCCTGCCCAACCGGCAGTCCTCGCTGCGGGGGTGCGCCCGGCCCTGGCCAAACCTCTGCCTCCTGGGCGCCCAGGCCGGGGGACGAGGTGACCCGCAGGACGAGGCAGCGAGGACAGACGCAAACCACGCAGGCGGCGCAGCCGCCCCTCAGAGGATGGTGGCACAGGTAGGCACTGCCTCGGGCGGGGGCGCTCCCGCAGGGTCAAGCTCTCCCGGGACAGACGGTGCAGGGGACCCGGTCCACACCTCCCTGGGCCCCGTGTTCCCGGGTCCCAGACTCCCGGGGCTTAGTAGCCGCGTCACCCCGCTACCCACCTCCCACTGCCACCACGCGGGGGCGGAGCCCCGGCCGAGAGTGCGCGGCGCGCACCTCCTCGCCCCCGGGAGCGCGGACGCACGGGCGCGCTCGCACCTGGCCGCCCCGCCCCTCTCCCCGCCCCGCCGCCGCAGAGCCAATAAGTGGCGGCGACAGCCCGCGGGGGTAACGCGAGAGGCGTGGCCTGTGCGGCCCAGAGGCGAGCCCGGTAGGCGGCGGGAGGCGGCCGGCTTAGGCGACGGCAGCGGTGGTGGCGGTGGCCGGTCCCGGGACGGCGACGCAGCACGCGGGCGGCGCCACAGAGAGGGCGAAGGTTCCGCAGCCCGCCGCAGCCGCCGCCTCGCCGCGGCCGTGTCGGAGGGCGCGGCGGCGGGCGCGCGGCCTGTGAAGGCGGCCGGAGCGCGGCGCCAGCGTCTTGTCAGGCGGCTGAGGGCGCCGCGGACCGCACAACGATGATGCCGGTGGGTGCGGGCGGCCTGGCGGTTCCTCCGCGGCCGCGCCTCCCGTCCGCCGGCCACCGCCCCCGCGCCGTGTGAGGCAGGCTGGCGGGGAGGAAGTGGCCCGGCGGGCGGCAGGTGGGGCGGCGCCGGCTGACAGCGCGCGCCTGGGGTCGGGGTTCCGGGCGTTCGGGGTTCCGGGGCGGGGGTCCGGGCCCCGGCGGCCTCTGCGGTCCCGGAGCAGTCGAGGACGGCTCTGCAGGCGGCGGTCACCCGTGGTGCTCCCGGGCGTCGCGACCCCGCCTCGACCTGGCGGCCCGGTGGAGCCTGCAGCGCTGCCCCGTGTGGCGCTCCCACGCCGGAGCCCAGCGGCCTCGCCGGCCGGAGCGCACACCCGGAGCCGCGGAGCCCCTCTCCCCGCGGCGTATCTCGCTCCCGTGGGGCTGTGGTCACTGTGCCCAAAGGTTGAGCTGGTCTGTAATCCTGCTCGTGTCATTGTCCTGTCTTGAAGATGCTTTCGGCTGGAAAGACACGGCCTTGGCGTTGTCATCCTTTTGGCCGGCCTTTTTCTTTACCTCTAAATAGCATTAGGTGTTGAATTCTCATTTTTCAAATTTGCTTTCAGTGGAGCAAAATGCCAGTACTTACGAAAAAATGTGGGCAGACTGTACCTAGTTAGGTATATTGGTTTTCCGAATGCCTATAAATTAAGTAAAATTCTGACACATTTATAGTTGAAGTGACTGCTTAATGATTTTTTTAGCCTACAGCTACTACACTGAAAAATCATTCCAGAGGGAAAGTACAGTTTCTCTGCATTTTCTGTTTGAATACTGCTATTCTGCTGGCCTGCACCCAAGGACATTTAGATTATGTATCTCTATCCGTGATCTTTTTTTTTTTTTTTTTTTTTTTTTTTTTTTTTTTGGCGGTACTGGGGATTGAACTCAGGACCCTGCGCTTGCTAGGCAGGCGCTTATTCCACTGAGCTATATCCCCAGCCCCCAAAGAGTTTTTTTTTTTTTTTTTGGTGGTACTGGGGATTGAACTCAGGACCTTGTGCTTGCCAGGCAGGCACTTATTCCATTGAGCTATATCCCCAGCTATCCGTGATCTTTCAAGTCGTTCCCTGTCTCTTGATTATCTCGTCTCCCCTTTTTCAACCGATTCCAATGTTTGCTGTTTATGGAGTCTCAAGGTTTGACCTAGTTGATCCTTAGATCCTTCTTTGGTATTAAGCATGTTGGATTCTAAACATGGGTTTTATTGCATGGTCGTCTTATCATGGAAAGCGAATTTGGGGTTCAGTACTGGTTCCACTGTGTATTTTTTTTAAACTTTGTGACCTTGAACAAGTCAAGGTCTCTGACACTGGAATTGCCTGTAAAGTACAGATAAAAACATACCGAATTAAGAAGACTGCAAGGCCAGCCTGAACTGCACAGCAAGACCCTGTCTGCAAAAGACAAAAAAAAAAAAAAAAAACGAATTAAGAAGACTGTTCTGAGAATCAGATGGGGTGATGAAACAGTGCTGTGCAGATATTTAGTACTGTTGATATGACTTTGAGTTTTCAATTTTTAATTTCAGTTTCTACAAGGTAGGGCTTTGGGAACTGTTCTCTCCCTAATTGTCCCTGGCTAGGCTCTTAAAAGGTATTGTGGTGTTTTGGAATTTTGAAAATAGTTTATTTAAATTCTGTAATACTTGATCAGTGTAATATTGAAGGATATCTATCAAAATGTTGGGTGGTCTCATCATTGTACGATGTTTAATTATAAATACCTTGCTGGGAAACTGGGCATATATTTTCACATAGAACTTTCAGGCATTTCACTTCTGTTCTATGAGATTAGAGTTTTCCAGTCTACCTTAAATAGGTTAAGAAGTTTGTTAAGAAGTTTCATGAAGCTGGGTTAGCTGGCAACTGGGAGATTTTATCAAGTTAATAAAAATAATATTTTTTTTTTGTTTTTTTGGGAGGACAGGGTCCTGCTATGTAGTTCAGCCTGGCCTTGAACTCAGTATGTTGCCTAGGCTGGCCTTGAACTCTCAGCAGTTTTCCTGCTTCAGCCTCTTGCGTGCTAGGATGACAGGTTTGCCCCACCATGCCTGGCAGTAGAGTCTTTTTTAAAGGCCTATTAACTGTTTAAAACACTGCTTTCATTTTAAAATGGCTTTTAGATACAGATGATATTTCTCTTACTCCCTCTTTTGTGGCTTTTATTTTGTATTTCCTTCTTGATCCCTAAAATATACTACTTGTAGGATTGAGTCCTTCCTCTATTAACACAGTTGGAGGTGGTTGTAAACCTAATAGAAGTTTTTGGCACATGCCATTCTTACTTGATTTTTAAACTATGTATCCAAAGTTTTTCTTGCTTTATTGTATATCTGGTTTTGGTCATCATGGAATCATATTTTGTCATTTGTATAAAGCAGCACAGGCCAATCAAAATGTAATGCAGATTTTATTTATTTATTTATTTGAGTGTTTTTGAGACAAGGTCTTGCTGTGGCTTTGAATTCACCATGTAGCCCTTGAACTCCCAGCGATCCTCGTGCCTCAGCCTCCTGAGTGCTGGGATTATAGGCATGGGGATACCATGCCTGGCAGTGAATGGCCTCCTTTGTTTCTTTTTCTGGTACTGGGAATCAAACTTTTGACTTTGTGTTTGCCAGACAGGCACTGTGCCACTGAGCTATATCCCCGGCCCAGTGGATGACCTTTTAAAAATGTTTACCCAAGGGGAAAAGGAACCATTTAAAGAACACTGTCCAGTCACTTCCTGACCTAGACCTGAGGGCATTAGTTTCATAGAAATGAGAATTTTAATAAAAGTAGAAACTGATTCAGAGTATGGAAAGGTGAAAACTACCTAGACACAGCACCATTCTTTTCAAAAGAAAATGGATGCCCAGAGATTGGTAACTGAAGAGGAGAGAGATGCCAGGGGAATGGGACTACAGATACCTTTCTCTTCTTTAGAAGAATGCCACCTGAAGTCAGCAGTGTGACTCTGTAGTGTACTCTGCTGGCCAGGAGGGCACTCTGGTGGTTTTGATGGAAGTGGGCCCCTTCACTCCTCTGGCTGCTGCTGTTCCCAGCTAGCTGGTACCCTTGCATCTGGCTATGAGCCCTGAGCCATCTTCACTGCAGGATGTGGGTTGCATTAACAAACATTCATTTCAAGTATTCAAATGAGTGAATTTTCTTCCTGGCTGTATAAAAACATTTCAAGGTACAGAATCACTCTCTTTCTCTTTTTAAGCCATCAGCTGTTGTACAGACAACAAAATACTGAATGGGAAGCAGTGAGAGTTTGGTTCCAGCCTGTCTGGTTAGTAATGGGATGACCTTGAGATGTAATCTCTCTGGGCCTGTCTCTCGTCTCTAAAATGAGTTTGGTCTGGTAGTTTCTCAGTGTTTGTGTTTGGTCTGGTAGTTGATTGCAGTGATGCTTTCATGGAGTCTCTAGAACTTAACGTTGGCCACATCAAAGGTTTCAGCTACCCGACTCATCTTGGCAGCCTTTTGGTGAATTCACTAAGATCTTTGTGTGATAAGGCAGGTAGTCAGAGCTCAGTCCATGTTTGCTGTTACTGTTAGTTAATAATTCAGTCTTCTGATAAGCTTGACTCTGCAGCCCAATTAATAAGCAGAATACCAAAAACTGTACAATTTTTTTAAATTCTAGTTTCTTTAAGAATTATAAATATATTATTATTTAAGATAATCTATTTGCGGCCTCAGACTGCCCAAAGATTTCTAAAGTGAAGGGTGAAGCCTCAATGATACAAAGATTTGTGTATAAAAGCTCTTATTGTAGTTTTACCGAGGTAGTTTAGTGGTAAGGCACTTGCTTAGCATGTGCCAGCCCCCAGCACTGCAAATGAATAAATAGTCGAAATGGGTTGCACTTCATAAGGGTACGTGGTTCTGCCTGGTGTGTTGCAGCTACTTTAACTTCCTACAATTCAGTTCAGTAACAGGGAGCACTCCATGAAGGGCCTCTGTCCTTACATAGTGCTGAGGCATTATGGTATGGACCTTGTGTTGTGTTTCTGTTTGTATGGAGAACTGAGGCCTGAGATAAAACAAAAAACAAAAAGCTTGGCCAGTAGCTATGAATGGTGGTACACAGTTGTAATCCCAGCATGTGGGAAGCTGAAGCACGAGGACTTTGAGTTTGAGGCCTGGGCCAGTGATAGTAAACCTTCTAGAGATGGTCCCTAAACTAAAACCCACTTATTTATCACAAAGTGCCAAGGCTGCAATTAAACCTGAATACTGAGGTTTTAGTTTAGAAAGAAAACAACTGTTATCTGATGCTTGGTTGCTGGGGTGACTTGGCCCAAGTGCCAACAGAGAGGGCTCTACCTGCCTGCTGTGCCATAGGTTTGCCACCACTGGCCTAGCAATGCAGTGAGTTTGAAACCAAGCTAACTTACATAGTAAGACCCTGTCTTGAAAAAGAAAGAAAGACAAACAAACTTGGCCACAGTCCCTGGGTAGTAAGCAGTGAGAAAGGTTTGAAAAGTCTGATGAGTTTGCTCATACATAGCCTTGGTGCTTATGGGAGAATTTGCTGTAACCAAGCATATTGCTAGAGATGGTGGAAAATGACATTTGATGAAATGTTTTCCCTTCATGTTTGTGTCAGATGGAGCTTCGTATTTAAAAGAATCTCAAGCTAATAGTATTCTCTACCTTGTATCCACGTTTAACTCTATCTTCTTTCCCTTCTCCAAGTTATACTTGGAAGAGTGTGTGGAACTCTGTGTGCCTAGCAGTGCCATGCTAGGACTTTTAGCAGGCAAGGAACTTAAAATACCACCAGGTTGTTGTGTTGGGTTACATAACTGTTGTCAACATGCATCTCTGTGTGTGTTTGCCCAGATGGAGAATAATTTCTCAGGGAAAGTGTGGTGGGATTCTGACGCCTTATGGGGCTGTTGCCATGGTTATTTTACAAGCTGTAGTTCTGAGGGGAACCTGAGGGCTGGTGGTAATCAGATTCTATTGTGACACTTTCTTGGCTTGGTTGCTTTGCTTTATTTCACTGCAAAGAGTGCTTTATGATTGTTGTTCTTACTAATTGGTAAGCAAAAGCTGCTGTTCCTGGATTTTGTAAAATGAGAATCTTTGCTTGGTTACATCATGCTGAAAGAGCTAGAGAAATTAAGCTGTTTTCACTAAATTAATAAATGGCATTTTAAATGTAATGTACTGTTCTGTTCAGGGTCTTATTAATGGCATTGTTGGTGTGATGCGAGAGAATGGTAACTGAAGTTTTGGTAGAATCATGATTTATACCCTATGTCATGATCGTTATCATAGCTCCCGCAAATGTAAAGGCCCTGTGGCTAGAGGGTGCCTCGCAGGCTGGAGAAACAAGAGAGACCTATGTGGCTGGAAGAAATGAACTTGGAAAGGAAATGGGGGAGGGTCAGGTGGGACCAAAGGACCCTATATTATTCGTCTTGAAGGACCTTAAAGACTATTGTAAAGACAAAGAGGGCCAGGTGACTCCTGCCTGTAATCCCAGGATTTGGGGAGGTTGAGGCAGGAGGATGGCAAGTTCAAGCCCAGCTGGGCAGTTAAGAAACTTACTCTATCTCAAAACAAAACAAACAAACAAAAAAATAAAAAGGACTGTCGCTGTTGCTCAATGTGAGGGCCCTGGGTTCAAGTCCTACTATTATTTAAAACAGAGAGAGACATAGAGTGTGGGGGGAGATTTACTAGAAATGAAATGCAGTGGTCTAACTGTTGCATCTTACATTGTTCTAAGTACCAGTCGTAGCTTAGGTGACTTCATGAGCCTTGGCATCAGCAGTGATTGACTCTCTGACCTTGGGTAAAGTCACTTGACGCTTCAGTTCTTTGTTTGTAAGTTGAGGATAGTAATAGTAACGAATCCCTTGGGATTTGTAGAGTGGGTCACCTGGACTGTTCCAGTGAGAGGGGCCTAGTGCATAGTCAATGCTCAGTGAATGTTACTTGCAATAAGCATTATTTTGTCTGGAAATCTTTTAGCATCTCTGCCTTGGTCAGATCTGCCATTAGGGTACTCAGCCTGCTATGTCCATATATAGAGGTAGGGGGGAATGCAATTTATATGCCATAAAAATCACCTTTTAATATGTACAGTTCAGTGGCTTTTAGTTTGTATATGAGGTTGCACAATCATAGTTACTAATTTCAAAGTATTTTACCTTTCTTTGCAGTGCAGGTTGAGTATCTTTCACTTGAAGTCCTTGTAACTCTGTTTCTGATTTCAGGTTTCAGGCTTTTCCCAGATTTTAGAATACACACACACAAAGGAGAGAGGAGATTGAGAGAGAGAGGGAAATTTTGGAGATGGGACCTAAGACAAAACACATCATTCGTTTTTATTTGCATTTTACAACCTGAAGGTACTTTTATGTGACACTATGTTTTTCCCACACTGAGGGTGGAACCCAGGGCTGGCCTATCACTGAGCTACATTTCCAGCCCCTATCTTGGAACAGAGTCTCATTAAGTTACCCAAGCTGGGTTCAAACTTGCCATCTTCCTGCCCCAGCCTCCCCAGTGCTGGGGTTCCAGGCCAGCACCACCATGCCCAGTTAGTGCACTTGCATTTTGACTCTGACTATCATATGTGTCAGTATAGAACTTTTCACTTGTGGCATCATCTTAGTGCTCAGAAAATTCTGGATTTCAGATTGATCTTAAATGTTTGTGCATGTGACTGATTTCTGTTTCTTGTCCTGTTCTGTAAGTTTCAGAGGAGCAGGAGCTTATTTTAAAATTTGCCGTTATACTACTACAGCCTGGTAGTATAACTGGAACATATTTGGTGTAACAAGCATTTGCATTGTTGAAAGAAGGAAGAAATGACACCCAGATAGTGCTGGATCTCACTGTAAGGGGGTGTGTGTGCGCGTGCACCTGTGTGCCATAACAGGGTTCTGGTGTGATTTGGGTGACTGGAAACCATCAGTATCTTTGGGAAGGGGAGTGATGTGGTTTGTATGGTGGAGATGACTAGAGCCAAGGGAGGGTAGAGGGTATGTGGAGAAAGGGACATTTAAATAACAGGAAAAATCCTACCACCAAGGGAGGCTGAGGAAGATCATAAGATTGAGTCCCATCTGGGCTATGTAGACAGACCCTGATTCAAAATTTTAAAAATGGCTGGGGGTATATGGTAGGTAGTTCAGAACCTCTAGTTCTTTACCCAGTACTGCCAAACAAAACAAAGCAAGAAAGCAAGGCCAAGCAAAACAAGCCCAGGAAGAACAGTGAGGAGACCAGTTGTGCAGGCTTGACTTGAGGACTTGAAAAGGAGTGCAGTCTATAGGCTGATGTAGTGTGGGCGTGGATGTGTGTGTGAGAGAGAGAGAGAGAGAGAAGAGGGAGAGAGAGAGAGAGAGTGAAAAGAGAGGGAGGGAAAGGGAGGAAGGGAGAGGGAGGGCGGAGGTGCAGTGCAGGGCTGCAGCTGAGGACCATAGGCTCATTGCTACAGTGAGTGGTGGGGCCATCTCTCCTTGGGGACAGTGATGGAAAAGGCACCAGTTTAGAGGCTTGTGAGGAGATGAATGTGTTTTTGATGCAGGCTGTGCCCAGAAGGGTGTTGTGGCTGATTGTCTTTCAGAACTAGGGGCTTGAGACCAGAGGCCCTTACACAGAGCTTTATCCCCAGTCTCCCTTTTGAAAAACATTTATTAAAAAATATTTTGAGACAGACCCAGGCAGAACTCAAACTTTTTTTTTTTTTTGAGGCAGGGTCTCCTTATATAGTTCAGGGAAATTTTGAAGTCACTGTGCAGCCCAGGCTGGCCTTCACCTTTTGGTGATCTTCCTGCCTCAGTCTCCCAAGTGCTAGGATTGTAGGTGTGTGTCACCATACCTAGCTACTCTTAAATTCTAAGGTAAAATAAATATGTCAAGTAAAATATCTTTTGCTTTATATGAATTGGCTTTTTTTTTTTTTTTTTTTTTGTCTTTTTGAGTCAGGGTCTTGCACTGCAGTTAGGCTGACCTTGAGCTCACTTTGTACCCCAGGCTGGTCTCAAACTCGCAGCGATCCTCCTGCCTCAGCTTCCCGAGTGCTGGGATTACAGGTGTGCACCGACATACCTGGCCATGAATTGGCTTTTAATGTGTGTGTGTGGGGGGGTTGTTTGTTTGTTTGTTTGGCATTCTAGGTTTTGGCCTAGGCATTTGCAGTGCACTACACACCTGGTCAGCCTCCCCTGAGGCCACTGACTACTCTTCCCAGGGCAGGGGCTGCACCATCTTGGTACTGCAGCCACTTGGCAGAGTTTCTGTGTGCGTTTCTCCAGAGGTGTAATTTGTGTGTGCACGGATAGTTTGTGTTTGGCTTTTGCTCTGTTGCATGTTTACTTTTCCATCTAATGACACCCTTGAAAACAGTATCAGCAAGCAGGAGTTAAAATCACAAGTGAACAAAAGTGCAGACACAAGTTTTTGTGGTAGAACTAGAAATAAGAGTCGAGGTTTAGCCAAATGTGAAGAAAGATGAAGTAAATTTGTAACTTTAAGATTTAATAGGAAAAGTAACAGTAGTGGGAACAAAGACTATATTGTGATGGGAAATACAGATGCAAAGGCACACAGCATAAGAGTTACCAGCACAGCCTTAGGGTAGGGTAGGTGGTTTCTGATTCCTACCTTCCTCTTCTTGAAAATGGGCTTATGTGTTTCCTAATGCTTTTGGGAGGTTTGTCCGGGCCTTCGTGTGCTGAGTGTCAGGTATGTAACAGACACTCAGTAAATGTCAGCCATGCTTACATTTTCTCCAGCAACCATAGGCTCCATGGCAGAGAGGATTCCGTCAGAAAAGGTCTTCACTGTGCTATATAGCACAGCGTGTCCTTCATGCTGAGAGGGCTGGAAGGTCATTGCAAGGGTAAGTTGATAGGGCAAGGGAATGGTTTGCTCTTCTTAGAAACTGGTTTACCTCCTTGGTCCAGTACTTGTTGTTCAGACTCAGCGTGAACCAGAATGTAAGGCATGTCCTCAATGTTTTATCAATGAGCTGGCCAGAACCTAGGTGGCACCTCACAGCTCAGCTTGTAGGAAGTATCCTTCCCTTACCAAGCTTTGCTTGTTTTTATGGTGCAGTGTCTGTCTGTGTTTATCTGTGGACGCTCCGTGAAAACAAAGTTTTGTTTTCTTTCCCCATTGCCATGTCCCAGTGCAGGCCCCTGGCAGGCATGCAGTAAGTACTGTACTTACTGACCGAATGAACTCAACAAGCATTTAGGATGCATTAATTATATGCTGTGTCTGCCCTGCACTCAGTGAGTTC
This sequence comes from Dinomys branickii, assembly GCA_004027595.1. NCBI lineage: Eukaryota > Metazoa > Chordata > Mammalia > Rodentia > Dinomyidae > Dinomys > Dinomys branickii. The sequence goes on along the minus strand of PVLD010002768.1, from coordinate 22,747 downwards.
ACAGTGCAAGATGTAAACAAACAATGCCATTCAGATTAGAGTGCAGGGCACAGTTTTGAGCTGGGTCTTTGCATCCTTGGCATGTCAAGGAAGAGTCAGCAGAAGTGACATGAGGAGGGCAACTGCAGAGCTCTGAGGTCTCCATTCGCATGAAGCGTTGGGGACAGGCCCCTGGAACAGGAGGCCAAACTGGCCAAGGGGAGGCCAGAACCCAAGGGTCATGAATGAACCTCTTTTCCGAAGAAAACAGGAAATGGTGAAGGAGGAGGTGTGTGTGTTTGTGGTAACACATAGCTGACATAAAATTCACCACTTGACTACAGGTCAGTGGGGGTAGGTGCATTTACATTGCTCAGCAAGCTTAGTACCATCCATCCACAGGACTCTTTTCCTCTTTTCAAACTGCAACTGCTGTTGAACTTTAAGCCAAGTTGTAAGGTGCTCTGGTCAAAGCTGGTGCTTACATCTGGAGCTATAGAGGTGGTGAGTCGAATGGGCTCTGATCAGTCAAAGTAATTGTCTGGGAACGTCAGGGAGCTCGAGCTGTGGCACACCTGGAATCTCAGCTACTTCGGAAGCAGAGATAGGAGAATGGCAAATTCAAGCCTAGTCTGGGCAATTAAATGAGACCCGATCTCAAAATTTTAAAAAGGACTGGGGGTGTAGCTCAGTGTGAAGCCCTGGTACCACTCTGCATCATTTACACACGAGAGGACCTGCACAGTGAAGCAGAATTCAGTGTTTTGTAGCAGCTTCCTTAAGGCTTTCCAGAACCTATTTTTCTGTCTCACACAATTCTCATTCACTTGGCTTCTCTGGCTTTGGGTGCTGCATTTGTGGGTGCTGGCGGAGTACGGCTCTGGGCAGACACACAACTGGAGAGCTTGGTCTCAGGATGGAGGTGACACAGATAAATATCAAGCATGTTGAGAGACTGTGGTGTGAGGTTTTGCAGGGAAGAGGGTAGCCTGACCTGTCTGCACCCCAGGCAACACAATTACAGATCACACCAGGGTGTAGTTAAAGTTCCTTGTGGTTCCTGAGTCATCAGAAAGGAGTAAATAACATCAGGGCTATAGACAACTGCTGGTGTACTTTGGATGAACTGTATGTGGTAGAAACATAACTGGAGCCACAAATGTGATTTTAAAATTTCTAGGAGCCACTTGGAAACATAAAAAGGTATAGGTAAAATTAATTTTAATGATGTTGTATTTCATTTAACCCGTTATACCGAACCACTTCAATATGTAATTAATATTGGAACACTTATCAGTGATATATTTTAAAATTTTTTCTTGTATCAAGTCGAATGCTAGAACATAGTTTGCACATATATCCATTTTAGTTTGTATTGACTATATTTCAAGTTCTCATAGCCACCTATGGTTAAGAGCCATCAGATGGCCTGTGCAATTTTAGGTTTTGAGTCAGATGAAGAGTTGAATCCCCAGATATAAAAGAATACTATTAGTCCTAAGAATTAATTGCTCAAGGGATTATATATAGCTAGGGTTTTTATTATACGGTAATAGTTTTCAGTTACTAACATTTGGGGAAGTTTGTGTGGGTTTGAACTCCAACTTTGTCATTTCCTAGCAGTGTTATCTGACTTTTCTTTTTTTTTTTTTTTTTTGTCTTTTTGAGACAGGGTCTTGCTGTGCAGTTCAGGCTGTCCTTGAGCTCACTCTGTAGCCCAAGTTGGCCTTGAACTTTCAATGATCTTCCTGCCTTAGCCTCCTTAGTGCTGGGATAACAGGCACGTACCACCATGCCAGGCTCTGACTTCATTTTTCTGTGTCTCAGTTTCCTCATCTGTGAAATGAAGATTGTGGTACTACTGCTCTCCTTGAGTTCAGAGAGGGTTAAATGAGTGGCTGTAGAAAGAACCTATGAGAACTAGTGTATGGTGAGCGCTACTGAGATGTACTGTTTGCCCCAAAGTACTGTATTTGTCTCCAGAACATCAAGTGATTTTGATTCAGTACATTTCAAAGACATTCTTGCTTTGGAGAGTACTTAATTTCAGATAGGCACATATAAAGCAAGTTTTCACAGGTGAAGAAAAATGTTAAATTGTCATTTTGTGAAGATGCTTTCTAATTGATGTCTTTGGGTAACTAATTTTCTTGTTTGCTGCAACATTTACGTCTGCTTAACAATCACAGAAGTAGCATAATTAATTATTAAAGGACTTAGGGTTATAATTAAAAATAGGAAAAATTTGAAGGGAAGATTTTTAATCAATATTTAATTGCTGGTGCTATTATAATTAAGCTACTTTTTTCTGAACTACTTTTTTAGTCTTACTGTGTTTAGAGAAAGATTCTGTTTCTAGTTTTCTTTGCGGTCAGTGTATTCTAGCACAGTGGATTATTGAATTTTACCTTTTATTCTTTGCTTTGTAAATAGGTTAGAAAGAGTAGCAAAAATCAAATAGGAGTGTAAAAGATCACTGTTTAGTAACTGGGCGATAGTGGAGAAGAGGATGGGTCAGGCTGGACTCATAGCCACAGTGTAGTGTGGCCACGCGCAGTCCAATCTTTGCCACCACAGAAGATAGCCGTGTGTTGCCCAGCCCTGTGTACAGCACTCTGTGCTAGAGCACAGTCGCCTACCTTCCGGCTCCACTCCATGGCTCACGCCTTTCCGGCCAGCCTGTGTGCTGCTTCCTTTGGGCAGTCTCTCCTGCCTCTGGAGTCTAGAGCAGGCAGCCTCCTGTGGGCTGTCTCCCCAGCTCCACAATGTCCTTTCTGGTGTTTCTTTTGTCTCTGCTTCAAGTTCAGTGAGGGTGGGAATGGGACAGTTTTATTAACTCTTTGTGGCCTGGGTCCAGGTTGGGCACAGCAAAGTTTTCCTAAATGAAAGAATGAGTGATCTTGTAAATTACCCAGTCTATGTTCTTTGCAAGTTCAGAGTTTTCTTACACTGTGGGTTTTGGTTCTTTTGCAGCATCTTGCATAAAACTGCAAATCAAACTTGAGAACTGAGGAGTTTTAGTCTCTTTATGTGGTTATTTGGCTCTAGAATTGAACACTCCAATGTCCTTGTTAATGGAGAATACTTTGCTGTCCAGTTGGTTTCCTGTCCTCTTAGAGAGTTGCTACTAATTACATACTCATGTGGTATAACGAGGATGGGACAATGGGATTTTTAAAATAATAGCATCTGGTAATCTGAGGAACTTCAGTGAAGATAACAATATGTAATACAACAGCCACTGTTAATTCCTATCATTTTGTTCTGAAACCCTGTATCATTTTTATTGTTTTTGCTTTGTTTTGTTTTTGTCTATGTTGTTGGTATTTTGCCATTGTTCTTTTTTAATTATTCTTTTTAAAATAAATAAATAAATAAAAAATAATAGCAATAGTAAGTACTTGTACTTTTGGTGGTAAAGCAAAAAGTAGTTTTATTCCTTGACTGAATTTAATGGAAAAGTGAACTTTATGTGTTTTGTTTTGTTTTTAGTACTAAAGACTGAACCCAGGGCCTTCACACTGAGCTATATTCCTGGATTCCTTTTTTTTTGGAGATAGGTTCCCCAGGCTGGGCTAGAACTTGCAATCTTCCTGCCTCAATTTCCCAGAGTCCTGGGATTATCGACACCACCATAACTAGTGAATTTTTGTGTTTTGCTAGCTTTTTTAAAGTATTGAAGTCTGTTAATCCTTTTTGTTAAGGATACAGTAGGAGAATCTCTTTCTAGATATTTATGAGATACTAGCCAGTATTCAAAGAAATCTGGTGCTGAAAATCACCTAAACCAAAATTCTGCAGTACCACTGAGTCGGTGAGACAGGACATAACCTTGGGAATTCCCAGTTTTTAGATCTTTTTTTTTTTTTTTTTTTTTTTTTTGCGATACTGGGGATCGAACTCAGGACCCTGCACTTGCTAGGCAAGCGCTTATTCCACTGAGCTATATCCCCAGCCCCCAGTTTTTAGATCTTTGTAAAAAGATCACATTTAGATCTTTGTAAAATCTCACTGCCTTTATATGCTACATTGTACCCCATGTAGCACCTAGCATGATCTAAATTTAAATGTCCTATACTTTTGTTTAGAAATGTTCACTGTATTTCTTATCATTTGCAGCTTTATTAGATTGTCCTGAGACTGTAGTTTATGATCTCTGTCACTGCCCAAGGAGGGATACAGAGAAGACTGCTGAGGTCCTTTGAGGTGCCACCTTCCTAGGGTGTGTGGTGTGGGACAGAGGGCTCTGTGTGGGAAGTGGCCATGGTGAGGCTCCTGTTGGAATGGGGTCCAAGTCTGCCTTGCAGATGGTCTTGAGATCCAGGCAGGCTAAGAGGCCTGGCAGAGTGGGAGGCAGCTCTTTGCTGGATCCCAAGTGGACACTTAGAACAAGTGTTTGTGTTCTGGGTATCTGACAGGACACTGTGAAAGGTATGAATGGCCCCCTAGGGAAGATACATGTGGCGCCCTAAAAGTGACATACAATGCTTACTAGCTTCAACTATGTATCCACAAGGTGGTGGGCACTGAGGATTGAGAGATCCTAATCCTTCATGGCCTCCACAGTTGGCTGTGTGGCAGAGATGTGCAGAGCACATGTGGGGTGGGAGTGTTTGAGACTGCAGTCTTTGGAATCTGGTAATCCTGGTTCCAGGCGTGGCTCTGCTACTTACAAGCTATGTGACCTTAGACAAATTATGTAACCTTTTGGAACTTATTTCCTTACATGTAAACAAAAGTAGTAATGCCTAACTTAAATAAATTATGGTGTGGTCATGTAGAGACATAATATATAGGCTAAAAAAGAATGTAGTAGAACTGTGTGGATTTTTGTAGGAAAATGCCCAAAATAGCTTAGTTTAAAAAACCAGAATTCTACTTACTAGGCCTCACTGTGAAAAAGCATTCTGTGGTATAGAAATAGTTGTGAAGGATATATACTAGTTGTAAATGTAGGTCATAGGGCATCATTTCTTTTATTTCCTCTGAAGTTTGACCCTTTAAAAAATTGCATGTTGTCACTTTAAAAATAATAGAAATACTTAAGAAAAATGTAGTTCCAAGGACTTCTGGCAGGATTGAAAGATAATTGTAAGTGGAGAAGGCCTTCCACTGCCTTAGGTCTGGTACCCAGGGTGCTAGTACAGATGGTTACTGAGGAGAAACAGTGCTAGGTTGCGCAATCCTTGGTGGTGGAAATTGGGGTTTTGAATTTCCAAAGTGAGTTGATTCTCTGGATACGGGGTCTTGGTTGTCAGCTGGGAACCAAAGTCCATGAGTGTTGACTGGCCTTGCAGAGGAGGCCAAACACAGAACAGAGCCCCCTTCTCCTTTGAGAATAACACCGTCCATCTCACCTGGAGGTCAAGGAGAGAGTGGCTGGCCAGCTCGTATCTGCCTGGATAAGGTGCCAGGCCCTTCTTGAACCGCTCTGTCTAAAACGAGGCCAGTGTGCCCTACTCGTCCACTTGCATGTTATCTGTTGCATTAACACAGGGTAGGGAGAGAATTTTTTTGAGGAGGAATTGATGAATCTTCTTAGGAGGTTTACTTTTCACCTCCTGATGAGGTAGGTAGTGGGATTGAATCTTCATGAAAAGAGAAATTTATTCCATGGGGTTTTGCTGTTTTCTTTGTAGACCTGTTTTTAAAACATTTGTTTCTTTGTGATCTTCATTTCTTGAGAGCATTGGGTCTCAATGGAACAGTGTAGCTTTCCACAGGGATAGTTTATATCATGTGAAGCGCTTCCTGGCCTTTTGGCTAAGATCAAATGTAGTGTATATCACGTGATCCTGTAGCCAGAGGTGCAAGGGAAGGTGTTGGTTTGACCTGTTTTCTCGGCAGTCTGTCCTGTTGGCTCCTGTTTTCCTCTCTCAACACTGGTATATTTGGTTCTTAATAATATGGTCACCTCAGTTTTATCCCAATTCAATGCCATGAACTTATTTATTAATTTGGAGCTTTTTGTTTGTTTTTATTTTGAGACAAAGTCTTGGTCTGTGGCTCAAGCTGACCTCAAGCTCTACCTCAGCCCCTGAAGTGCTGAGCTGACATTTTCTGGGATCCTACTGATTTTATGAAGCCCTCACATTTTCAAATCACGTTATAGTCTTTTTGTGATCAGTTACCACTTATAATTTGTTTGATTTATATGTTCCTGTGTCAGTTTTGGTTCATGGCTTTCCTTTGTGAATTTCAGTTCATTTCTATAGTTTTTAAATTACTAGGGGTGTTTCACAACATTTTTAGTCACCAAATTATTGTCAAGTACTTAAATTAAAAAGGGGGAGGAAATTAAGTTTGAAGATATTATCTGTCCCTTTTGTGCTAGATATTTTACAGACCTTTTCATAGAACATCAAATAAACAATGTAACTAGATAACTGCTGGGCCAGAACAGGTGCTGGGCTGAGAGGAGACCAGGGTTTCAGAGTAGATTTTGTTAATAAGATTTATTAATCTTGACAGATTATACTCTTCCCTGGGCTTCTTTCTTATCTATAAAATGGGGAAAGAGTATTGGTTAGATTAGGTTCTAGTCTGGCTCCAAGATTTATGACTGATCTTTTTTATAGTTTAAATTTGAAATTCCTGACATATCCCTTTTAATTTAATTAAATACTTTTTAAAGCATTAAGATCACTTATCACTAACTCAGCTTACATACACACAGCCACGCACATACACACACACACACACACAATTTATTTTCCCAAAACCCTTCAGTCTTTTTTTTTCTTTTTGGTCTAATTGAGACAGGGTCTCACTATGCAGTTCAAGCTGAACTTGAGCTCACTTTGTAGCCCAGGCTGGTCTTGAACTCACAACAATCCTCCTGCCTTAGCCTCCTGAGTGCTGGAATTACAGGTGTATGCCACCGTACCTGGCTTCAGTCATAGTTGAAAAAACAAAAAGAAAGAAAAACCTGTATAGTATAAAGTCTCAAATTTGCAGCTTAAAGTGTATGCTTTTCTTACAGGACTTGCATGAATGTTACTTTGGGGGACACAACATTTTCTTTTTGTGTTAAAATATGGACCTTTGTGAGGGCATCCTGAATGTTGAGCCCTGTGAGCTACTTTTGAGAGCAGAGGAGAGAAAACAGTTGTGTGGGTGCAGAAAGACGGCAAGATAAAAGGTGATCTGCTAGCCTTAGCCCTGTTTTCTTCCTTCTGTGTGGAAGTGGTTGAGCTTTTGCTTTGGTAGAGCAGGCCTGCTCTGTGCTTGCTGAGCAGGGCCCACAGCCTTGACCTGGCCCTGGTGGGAAGGGAAGGGCAGCCGAGTGCGGCAGGCCTGCCTCTCCAGTGACTGGCAGCCCAGCCGGGATTGTTGCTGCCCTCTTCCCCTGCCCCTCCCTGTCACTAAGCTCTGCACCTGATGGTCGGGTGGGGACTGGTCCCAGCCTCAGAGGGAGTTTAGTGAACGAAGCCACCTTCCCAGCCAGTCACCCTGGGGTTCACCTGTGACTCCTCCTTGAGGAAAGGTGACACCTGGGTGAGTGCCAAGCTGTTGTATATCCCAGGTTTCTCTGTGTAAACTGCTAATCACTGTAGGAGTTAAGTTTATTTTAGTGGCAAGTGGCAGAAACTAGCTTTGTAACACCTAGGAAAGAAGGGGGTTTTTTAAAAAGAAGGACATTGGAGGGAGAGCAGACCCACCTGATCTTTAGATAGGACAGGAAGGGGTGATGCTGGGGTCCATGGCACCAAGCTGGCCAGGGTCTTCTCTGGGGTGGTCTAGTCCCTGACCACCCTTGCCCATGCTGTCACAGTGTTGTCAGAGGTACCTCACTGTCTGAACAGCCCTGTCATGCTGTCACAGGGATGCTCACACTCACCTGGAATCTTCACTCCTGAGGGGGCTTCATCTTTTCTGCCTGCTTTGTCTGTTCTCAGCAAAGCATCCATGTGAGCCTGGAGGTTCTCCTGTCAGAATCGCTACTTGGGCAGCACTTTCTGGGGCCACAGTCTCCTTTTGAGAAGAAACCTCTGCCTTTTTCTGTTCTTGGTGTCTCTCTGCTGCTGCAAAGCTGGACCCCTCATGGGTCTAAGTTTTATTTGGCCTCCATTCTGCCCCTGGGCCTTTCACTTGTTCCTTTTGCCTGTGTGCATCACTTTCAAGGTGTCCTGTGGCTCACTGTGTTACCTTCTTCAGGGAAGCCTTTCCTAACCACTTCTAAAACTGACATCACACCATTCCGTTGCCTTTATCTGTGAGTGTTTTCCAGAGTCTCCATTACCACCTACTGTCCTGTCTGTTCTCCTTACTTTGTGTCTCCCCATCCGTGATAAAAACTCCACAATGACAGGAGCCTTGTCTGCATCAGCAGTGTTGAGTCCCGGCATGGAATGGGTGTACAGAATGTAGAGCATTGAGTGTCTGCTTTGAGCTGGTGGTGGCAAGAGGGACAGGTGCTGTGTGACATAAGCATGGACCCAGGCCCTGCATCCAAAGGGGGCAGGGTGGGCCTGTGAGGGCGCCACATGATGTCTCCATGCTGTGACAAGGACCAAGTCTAGTAGTGTGTGCTTGTCACAGAGGTGCTGAGGAAGCGTGCGTTTTTCTCCAGCTGTGAAAATATGCAGCTGTCTATTAATGTTCAGAAATCTTAATATTGTGGTACAGCTTGTTATTTGGAAGAGCAGAAATTACAGCTATGTAATAATAGGAAATTTACATACAACCTGTTTTACCAAGTGGTAGAATATGTAGTTATTGCCTCAAAAGTAACTGGTAAAATTCTGCAAATTATATGTGGATTTTTATTTGGGCCTTCCTGGTCCTTGAGCAGACCCAAACCTCACGGGCCAGGTCCAGTTTTAGGAGAGGTGAATTCATAGAGTCAGAAGGCACTGAAGGTTTTACCTCTTCTTTCTTTCTTTCTTTTCTTTTTTTTTCTTTTTCTGGTCTTTTTAAGACAGGGTCTTGCTGTGCAGTTCAGGCTGGGGCCTTGAGCTCACTTTGTAGCCCAGGTTGGTCTCCAACTTGCAATGATCCTCCTGCCTCAGCCTCCTGAGTGCTGGGATTACAGGTGTGTGCCACCACACCTAGCTATATCTTTTCTCTAGTATGAAGTCTCTTGACGGAGGCAGTCTGGACTATTGCTCATTCATCTTTAGATTTTATGTTTTTGTTTTTCTGAGACAAAGTCTTGCTGTATAGTTAGAGTTGATACTGCCCTTCAACTCAGTATGATTCCCCTGCCTCCGCCTCCTGAGTGCTGGGATTACAGGTATCTGCCACCATGCCAAGCTTCATTCTTGGATTTTATAATGAATATATCTACTAATGTATTTTTATAGCCATACTTATGTTTTTTCCAAAGGTACTTTTGTACATTATATGTTTGAAGTTAGCTCTTTCATTAAAAACAGTTTGACTCTATGTTTCTATCTAACTTAGATAAGCCTATTTTCTACTATTTCATTATGATGAAGAACTTGACTAGTTAGATTTTAAATGTCCATGAATGAACTATTCAAGCAGAAATGTAAACTCTGGAGCTGACCCTCTGGGGTTTGGTTCTCATCTCTGGCTCTTGGTCATCTTGTGACCTCAGAATGTTCCTGTCTGTCTGCAGGAAAGGGTCACCCCCGCACCTGGTCTCTAGGTCTGCTGGGAGAGTTAAATGATACTATGTAGATAGGAAAAGGGAGCCTGTCCCTTTTCAGTAAGTGGTACAATAACAAAAATAATGGTTATTTTTATTAGAAGTAAATGGCAGAAGCTCTTTGATGTTAAGTGCAGTGTCTTGTTTTGCTCTGGTTTTTGGCCCCTAAACATGTCGGTACTAGCAGCTTCTGGGTAAGAAGGAAAATGCACAGCAGTGTGTACTGTGCTCTGGACATGCAGATGACGTCCATGAGCAGAAGACACATAGTGTGAAACATGCTTTAAAATGTCTACGGCTCACAATTTAAAACGCTCTGAGTTACTTTTCTCAGATTTAGACAAGGCTTTTTCTTCTTTTTAAATATAACAGGCTTTGTATGGAGATTGGTAAATTTATGTTTACTCTTCATTTTGGTGATATAGTTCTGGTTGCAGTTGTTATTGGGCAATGCTCATGCTGAAGTCTCCCCCCGGGAACTTACCTAATTAGGTGAGACTTTACCCACTGTGCTCGGCTGCAACAAGGGCAGTCTGTCTTGTTTCATTAGGCGTCTTATTGTAGTTCCTGTCATTAGTGTCCACATTCAGCTTCCACAGGTCTACAGGAAATCGGTTTAAGTATTTTCCCTTTGTAAATGGCATAGATAATCTCCAGGCCCTGGTACTTTTGTTTTCCACTCTTGACTTTTCCTTAGGTTTCTTAGGATGAGAAACTTTGAGAGCAGTAACTCAGAGCATTATAAGCAAATTCATAGTGGCAGCATGGCTTTCAAGAGCTGGCCAACATCTGAAACAAAAAAGAGAGCACCAGTTGTAAGAAGATAGGGCACTGTTGGACTTACATTTCCTTTGAGTATTCTATTCTGATTTCAGTGTTTCTACATACGTGGTTATATAAAAGTGTTTTACATATGTATGTATGTATGTTTTTGAAACAGGGTCTCACTGTGTAGTTCAGACTGGCCTTGAACTCACTATATAATCCACACAAACGTGGAACTCATGGCAGTGCTCTTCTTTTTTTGTACCAGGAATGGAACTCAGGACCTTGCACTTGCCAGGTAGGTGCTTATGCCCCTGAGCTATATACCCGGCCCAGGAAATACTCTTGCCTCTGCCTCCCAAGTGCTGGAATTACAGGTGTGCAGCACCACGCCTGACATTATTTTAGTAATTGTCTTTGTTTCAAGCCCCGTTTTCCTGCTGGCAAAACATTTAGTAGTGAATTATCAGTATTTTCAGAAATGAAAAAATAGAATTTGTGTATATAAGTATTTACCAGAGAAAAGGAAAAAATACATGCCAGAAAATAATACAATGTTTTATTTCAAATTATTTTCAATGAGAAAACTATTTTACTGATTGTATAGGTTGAATAATTGGCATAGCTTTTTTTTTGTAACAGTTTTGCTGGTATGTAATTTACATACCATATAATTCATCCTTTCAAAGTATACACTTAAGTAGTAGTTTTTAGTGTAGTCACAGAGTTGTGCAAATATCACCACCATCTATATGTAAAATATTTCCAGCACCTCTGAAAGAAACCCTGTACCCATCAGCAGTCACTCTGCACCTCTCATTCCTTAGCTCCTGGCGGCCACTAATCTGCTTTCTGTCTCTGTGGGCTTTCCTGTTGTGGGACCCTTCAGTGCATGCATCTGATTCTTTTCATAGTAACAACTCCATGGTTCATCCACGTTACAACCTCTGCTGCTTTCCTTTGCAGCCCCCGCTCTTTTTTTGGTGATACTGGGCGTTAAACCCAGGGCTATCCCACTGAACTACATCCCTAGCCCTTTTGTATTTTTATTTTGAGAGAGGGTCTCACTGAGTTTTCCAGCTTGTGTTCAAACTTTCTGTCCTCTTCCTCGGCCTCTCAGGAGTGCTGAGGTTACAGGTATGCACCACAGCACCTGGCCACCACTGCATTCCATTGTTATGAGGGTGCCACACTGTGTTCACCATTCATGTGTTTGGGTTTTCAACGCCCCCCTACACATACTCACACACTGGAGATTGAACCCAGGGCCTTATTCATGCTAGCCACCTGCTCTGCCACTCAGCTACATCTCAGATCTTGAAAAAATAGAATTTGTGTATATGAATATTTACCAGAGACAAGATCTTGGTAAGCTGTTGAGATTGGCCTCAAACTTCTGATCCTCCTGGTTCAGGCTCCGAAGTAGCTGGGAGTATAAGTTTTGGGTACCATGTGTGGCTTGTTTCCACTTGAACATTATGAATACTTCTATAAGCATTTGTATGCAGGACTTTTGTATGAACATATGTTTTTAGTTTTCTCATGGATATAAGTAGTATGTGTATTTAAAAAAATATACATGGAGCCGAGCATGGTAGCACACGCTTATAATTCTAGCGCATGGGAGGCTGAGGCAGGAGCATCACAAGTTTGAGGGCAGCCTGGGCTACATAGTGAGTTCAAGGACAGCCCAAACTCTACATAGTAAGATTCTGTTTCAAGAGTAAAAGAAAAAAAACAAAAAGCCAGCATGTGGATCTGGGCATGGTGGGAACCCACGTGATCCCAGTTGCTCAGAAGGCTAAGGTGGGAGGATCACAGTTTGGGGCCAGCCTGGGCAATATAACAAGACCTGGAAGCAAGGGAAGGGCAAGAGGCGAATGGAGGAAAGAGAAAATTTAAGTAGAACATTTTAGTTAAATATTTTTTATAGCTGACTGAGGAAAAAGTTGCCATGATTGTTTGGTCTGGTTCCCTCATAGAATGATTAGATGAAAAAAGTTCTCACTTTGCATTTGATTCTTTTTATCTAACTTGGTTAATTAAGAAGTTGTTAAATAATGAGGGAGTATATTATCATTACAAAGATATTATTAAATTTTTGCTGTCCTTATTTTGAAGTAATTTTTAATAGTGATTCAGAGTAGGAGCTTTGGAGTCAGGAGAGTGGGCTGAGTCTGCGCAGTGGTACTTACTGGCTCACTGACCTTGGGCAGGTTACTTCCCCTCTCCATGCCTCTTTCCCTTGTCTGTGAAATGAAGAGTTGTACCCGTCTCACCTCATGGGCATGGGGAAAATGTGCGAAGTCCATGTCCTTGTGCCTCACAGTAAGCACTACAAAATAATGATGGAAGTGGCTTTCACCTAATGCAAGGAGGTTTTGTGTAAGTTCCCCTCATAGGATTTTTCAAACTTTTTGGATGATGACCTGCACAAGGAAACATCTTTTGCCAGGCATGGTGGTTCACACCTGTAACCCCAGCTCTTGGGAGATAGGAGTAGTTCAAGGCCAGCCTCGGCTACATAGCAAGACACTGTCTTTAAAAAACCTTAAAGAAGGGCTGGGTATATTGTTCAGCATCATAGTGCCTACCTGGCTAGCACAAGTTCATAAGTTCAGTCCCTGGTACCAAAAACAAAAACAAAACCTTAAAGAAAATAAAAGAAAAAAAAAAAAGAAACATCTTTAAAAGGTGACTGGGGCCAGGGATATAGCTCAGCGGCACACTGCCTGCCTGAGCTCAAGGTTCTGAGTTCAATTCTTGGTACCAAAAAAAAAAAGTGACTCATTTCTTACATGTGCACTCGCACATAAATTCTTTCTGTATATGCAGCCAGGTGTCTACATGCTCTTGCCATGTGCAGTATACTGTTTCTAAGTCTTTTTGGGGGACGGGGACAGGGTCTTTATACTTCAGAGTGGCCTTGAACTTATGTAGCTCAGGCTGGCCTGGAACCTGATGGCAGTCCACTTGCCTCAGCCTCCTGAGTGTTGGGATTACTGGTGTGTGCCACCATCCTTGACTACAGGACCATTGGAGCATTTTAGACATACAGAAAAGTAGAGCAGAAAGCACATTTTCCCCACTATTGCTTCTTTCTGGCACTTAGTGTGGCATGCTAAGTTGTTACAGTTGTTGGGCCAGCAATCCAAAAAGAGTGATCTGGTTTTGTTGACCACTGTTCATAGCTGATGTCAACATTGGTGTTGTATGGTGCAGTGGGTTTTGATAAATGTGCAGTGATTCCGGTGCCATCCAGAATGGCATCACTGCCTCAGAAGTCCCTGTACTCTGTCCATGAATTCCTCCTTTATTTTTCTTTTTTCTTTTTTTCTTTGGTACTGGGAATCAAACTCATGACCTTGTGCTTGCCAGGCAGGCGCTTGCACCACTGAGCTATATCCCCGGCCCCCTGAATTCCTCCTAATCCTGGAACTCAGTGACTCTTTCCTTGTCACCCTCGTTTTGCTTTCTCATAGGGTTGGAGACTAGATGTAACCTTTCCAGTTGATTCACCTAGCAGCATGCATCTGCAGGCCTCCATGTCTTTTTGTGATTTGGTGGTTCATTTTTTATTACTGGATAATATTCCACTGTCTGCTGTGCTAGACTTTGTTTCGCTTATCTGTCCACCTACTAAAGAACATCTTTGCTTCCAACTTTCTGCAATTACAGGTACAGCCATTAGAAACAATTACCTGTAGGTTTTTGTGTGAATTTAAATTTGTAGCTCCTCTGGGTAAATACTATGGTCTGCTATCATTGAATCTCATGGTAAAAGTATGCTTAGTTTGGTATGAAGCCATCAAGCTGTCTTCTACAGTGGCTATAGCCTCGTGTTCACATCAGTCATTTTCTGTTGCTGCATATCCTCACTAGCATTGTTGTGGCACTGTTTCGGATTTTGGGCCCTCTAGTACGTGAGTAGTGGTGTTTGGTGTTTGGTCCCACACATGGTGGTGCATGCCTAAAACCCCAGCACTCCAGAGGCTGAGACAGGAGGATCCCCATGAGTTTGAGACCAACTTGGATTATATAGAGTTTATGGTCAGTCTGAAGTATATAATGAGACCCTGTCTCAAAAAACAAATAAAAACACCCCCAAAATGAACTTGTCCTATAAACTGATTTCAAAGCCTACTAGTAGGTCATAGCCTACAGTTTGCAATTCAGTGATTGTTCTACTTCTGTGGCATGCATATACGTGATGTCAGTGAGGTGACTGTCATTTCAAGTCAAGATCTCCAATACTGATGAGCAGCAATATCAGAACTTACACTTGCTTTTTTCCGTCCTAAAATACTCTTTAAGCTAATGGTTAGTCAGTGGTATTATTTTCATACCTCACAGTCACGACACATGTAGGCATTGTGAAATTTACATTTCTACAAGGCTTTAGATGATTCCCTCAGAACACATGTCCTCACATTGTGAAGGAGCTAAATGAATAAGGGGAAGGGAAGCTAAGATTTTGTATTTCATATTCTGTGGAATAATGTATAACTGTATTTGGCCAGTTCACATTGGTCAGAGGGAATTTTTATATGATAGGATTTTTTTTTTTGTTTTGGTGGACTATATATATATATTTTTGGTACTGGGAGTTGAACTCAGGACCTTGAGCTTGCCAGGCAGGCACTGTGGATGGAACATATTTTTAATATTAAAATTTAAAAGGAGGTGACAAGTGCTGGGCATGGTGGCGCACGCCTGTAATTCCAGCACTCAGGCTGAGGCAGGAGGATCATTGTGAGTTCGAGACCATCTTGGCATACAAAGTGAGCTTAAGGCCAGCCTGAACTGCATAGTGAGACCCTGCCTCAAAGAGAAAAAACAAACAAATAAAAGGCGGTGACATAGTGATGTAAAGTAAACAACAGTGGTACATTTTTTCTCACCTTTTTTTAGTCAGATTTTATTGGTACATTTTAAATATATATAATGATCACACTCATCATAGACAATTTGTACTTGTACAGGCTGTACCTTGATTTATTTTTTTCTTGAGACAGGTCTCACTATGTAGTTCAGACTGGCACTGAACTAACTCAGCATGTAGTCCAGGCTGGCCCTGAACTCTAGGCAATCCTGCATCAGCCTCCCAAGTGCTGGGATTACAGGTATGCACCACCATGCCTGGCAGTTTGTAGTCTTAACTTTATTAATTTCCTCTCTGATCTTTATAGTTTCTTCCCATCCATGAGTTTCAGATTTGGGTTGTATCTGTCTCTCTAGCAGCTGGAGAAGCATCATTAGGTTGTGTAGTTGGAGTCATTCCATCCTTTTCATGTGTGAATTCACAGTTCCAAACTTGCCCCTTAGAACTGCCCTTCCTGTGTTCCATAGGTTTGCTGTGTTGTGCTTCCATTGCCCTGTGATTCTAGCATCGTCTTTATTTTTTCCCTGGTTTCCTCTGGGATCCATTGATTATTCTTCAGCGTATTGTTTAATCTTCATGTTCCTGTAGTTTCTGTGGCTTCTTTTGCTGTTGGTTTCTCACTTCGTTCTGCTATGATCTGATGGTATGTAGAGGATTATTTTAGTTTTTTTTTATTTGTTTAAGCACACTTTGTGGCCTAGTTCCCTGTACTATTGAGAGAAAAGTATATTCTGCTTTTGGATAAAACACTGTAGAGATCTACTAAGTCCATTTGTTCAGTGGTGTGGTTTTACTCTGACATTTTTACTTTTTTTTTTTAATTTTTTTTGTCTGCTTGACCTGTCAGCTTGTGAGAAGTGGGTTTTTGAAGCCTCTCACTGTGACTGTATTGGTGTCTGTTTGTCCTTCTAAGTCCAGGAGTTTTTTTCTGTGAAGTTGGGTGTGCTGACATTGGGTACATAGATATTACTGATTATTGGCTCTATTGAACTTATCTCTTTCTCAGTTACGCAGTGGCCACCTTTGTCTCTTCTGCTCAGTTTTGGTTTGAAGTCTGCTGTGTCTGAAAATAAGATAGCTATTCCTGCTTGTTTTGAGCTCCGGGTGAATGGAGCATTGTTTCCCACCCTTTTGTTTTTAGTCTGTGTGGTTCCTTTTGGAGAGGTGCTTCTCCTGGAGGGAGTGTGTCATTGCATTTCATTTTTAATCCTGTCTGCTGGTCTGCTTCTTTTGTTTGGGAAGTTGAGACCATTCATCAAGAGTTATTACTGTTGGGTGTTTATTAAATTGTGATGTTGTATTATTTTTTACAGTGCTGATTGTTTTTTCCCTTTTTGTTTAATTACACCCTCAGTTAGATATATTCTTTCCTTTTGGAATTGTTGGTGCTGGTGGCTTCCTTGTCTCTGTCTAGGACTGCCTTATGTATTTTCTCCAACACTGGTTTAGTGGTCATGTGTTTCTTCAAGATTTCTTTGTCATGGAAAGTTTCTGCTTCTCCATAAGTTTTTTGTTTGTTTGTTTTTTGTCTTTTTGAGACAGGGTCTCGCTATGCAGTTCAGACTGGTCTTGAGCTCACTTTGTAGCCCAGGCTGATCTTGAACTCACAATGATCCCCCTGCCTCAGCTTCCCAAGTGCTGGGATTACAGATGTGTGCCACCATGCCTAGCTCTTCTCCATCAGTTTTGAAGACTAATTTTTGATAGGTTTTTTTTTTTTTTTTTTGAGAGATAGGGTCTTGCTCTGTAGGTCAGGCTGGCCTCAAACTCAAGGCCATCTTCCTGTCTCAGCCTCCCTAGTTCTGAGACTACAGATGTGTACCACCACACCCAGTTTGAATACAGTTTTGGGGAATCAATTTTAATGTCTATTTAACTTAGACTTGATGCTATTAAAATACATAAAAATACCAAAGCTTTCTTTTTTTTATTTTTGTAGTGCTTGGGATTGTATCTACAGAGCACTGAGCTATATCACCAGCCTTTTCCTTCCCTTCCCGTCCCGTCCCGTCCCTGTCCCTGTCCATTTCCCTGTCGCTGTCCCTTTCCCCTTTCTTTTCCTTTCCTTTCCCTTTCTCCTCCCATCTCCTTTTTAAAAAAACTCTTTTGGAACAGGATCTTATTAAATTGTCCAGACTGGCCCTGAACTTGTGATTCGCCAGCCTGTGATTTTGATACTGTAAGAATTAGAGTCTGCTAGTTAGGGATATTGGAGCCTCCCAAGTAACTGGAATTACAGGCATGTACCACCATGCCCAGCACTACATCTCAGTTATTTAGAAGAAAAAAAAATTGTGTTTTCTTTTTGAGACAAGATACATTGTGTAACCTAGGCTGGCCTTGAACTCCAAGTGATCTTGCCTCAGCCTCCCAAGTACTGGGATCACAGGTGAGTACCACCAAATCTGGCTATTTAGAAATTTTTAAATCACTCTTTCATGGTCATTTCAATTTCCTTTCCAAAACAATACTTTCTTTTTGTCTTTTTGAGAGGGTCTTGCTCTGTAGTTTGGGCTGACTTCGAGTTCACTTTGTAGTCCAGGCTGGTCTCAAACTCACAATGATCCTCCTGCCTCAGCCTCCTGAGTGCTAGGATTACAAGCGTGTGCCACCATGCCCAGCAAAACAATACAAATTCTAATCATGGAACCTGAACTTAATGTGATCTTACTAAACTATACCTCTTTAGAGTTAAATCTCTTTTCCTCAACTTGCAGCAGATGGGAATACCCCCCATTGCCCTGCAGTGCCACCTCGTGGAGAAAGGAGAGGCCTTGGCAAGGGAAGCTCTTGTGTCTCTGGATGTGATGGTCTGTCAGATACGATGTCCTTGTCTTGCTCAGGGCTCCTGACTTTCCCACTGACAGTTTTCCTCTAACTTTTTTTCTCTGTGTGCACACGAACTCAGTGAATAGAGAGTAAAACTCTGGCTATCTTTTTGCCCATGAACCGTGGGGGTGGAAAGGCAGACAAGCAGTGTAGCCTTCCTGATTCCCAGCTCTACACCAAGGAGCTCATGGTGTGCACAGCACATGTGGGCACTGGTGTGAGGGGTGTATGGGTGTGCTGAGCAGCCTGTGTCCCAGGTGCAGGACACGGGCTGAGCCAAGGGCTGTGGACATCAGCTGGCAGTGACTGTCCTGGGCCAGGGGCAGAGCATAGAATGATGCCATGTGGGGTAGGCTGGTTAGGGAACAAGTCCCTGCTCATGTGCTGAAGGAAGAGAGCAGTGCTGCCATGTCTATGTTAGAAGCTGAGCTGCGCAGCCTCGCAAGGACAGCAAGGGCATGGGCAGGGGCAGGAGGACTCGCTGGTGGGGGACACGGGAAGGAGGGGAGGAGTGTGGGGATCCTGGCGTGGGTGTGTGCTGCAGGTTGCATGGGGCCCTGTGGATGGTAGACAGGCTTTGGAAAGGGTTCTCAGAGAATGGGAGCTCGTGGGAGGGTTTTAACCTAAGTGCAGTGTCTTCAGAGTGGGTTCAGAAACAGACCAATGTGGTTGCTCCTCCACGTTACAAGTGGTGATGGTGCCTCTAGTACTTTTTGAAGTTAGGGCCGATAGCGTTACTAGTGTGTTGTTCATGGCATCTGACAGAAAAAGAAGCCAAGCCTTTGCCCTATGTGAGTGGGCAAGCACTCCCGGGTGCCTGTTGTTCAGACTTCAAGAATATGGGAGAAGGTGCTTGAGGTGACATCTTATTTTCCCTGCAGTTGTAACATTTCTGAGGCTTTAAATTGAACAGAGCTGCAACACATGGGGCCTAGGAGGAGCTGACAAATAGGGCATGTGGCATGTGGAAAGCTAAGAGGGTCTTTCTGCTGTGCCTTTGTCTCTACCCTATTGGACCCTTTCTGTGGTATTTTTGAGCTACTTATTTTTTTCTAACATATTTTTTCTCTTTTCCTTTCTTCCTTTTCCCCTTTCCCCTATCCTCCTTCCTTTTTCCTATTAAGCAGTTATTTGCCATTTCACAGTATCTATTGTATATTTTAGACCTTACTCTCTCAATTTCTCACACCAAGGAGACAATATAACGTTTACATATGTGAGTCTGATTTATTTCACTAATGAGTATGATCTCAAGTTGATCCATTTACCTATAAAAGCCTCAAGTTTATCTTTCTTTATAGCTGAGTAGTACTGCATTGTATGAAAGTACCACATCTTTTTTTTATCAGTTCCTCGGTTGATAGGCATTTGGGGTTGTTTCCAGGATTTAGCTACTACAAATTGTGCTGCTATAGACATTATTGGTGCATATATATTGCTATGGTATTATGTTTTAAATTTTTCTAGGGAAATACCCAAAAGGGGAATAGCTGGTTCAAATGGGACTGCTGACCCTAGCTTTTTGAGGAATCTGCATACAGATTTCCACAGTGGTTGCATCAGTGGGAAAGGATTTCTTTTTCCCCACAGCCTCGCCAGCATTTGTTATTGGTTGATTTCTTGATGATAGCCATTCTGTCTGGAGTGAGATGGACTCTTAGTGTTGTTTTAATGTGCATCTTGCAAATGACCAATGATGTTGAACATTTTTTCACATATTTATTTGCCATTTATATATCTTCACCTGAGAAGTATGTATTCATTTCAGATGCTCGTTTTTGGATTGGGTCTTTGAATTTTGGGGGTCTGATTTTTTTCCAATTCTTTATATGTTCTAAATAGAAACCCTTTGTCTGGCTAAAATTTTTTTTCCAATCTGTGGGTTGTCTTCACTCTAGTGATTTCTTTTGATGTGCGTGGAAAAAAATTTGTCTACATTAACTGAACAATTCAGTGATCTTCAATATACAAAGTTGTATAATGTACAAATGTACAAAGTAAATCTACAAAGTTGTATAATCATCACTGCCATTTAATTTTAGAGCATTTCTGTCATCCCAAAAGAAATTATGTGTCTATTTATAGTCTCTCTCCATTCCTACCCGCAGTGGTAGGCAATCACTAATTTTTCTATCTCAGTAGATTTGACTATTTTTTGACATATTAATTCAGTCTTACAGTATATGTTTATTTTGTCATCCAAGCTCTTTTACTCAGCATGATGTGTTCATAGTTCATACAACTTTGTTATGGCATACAGCATACTTCCTTGCTAAGTAGCATTCCATTGTATGATACTCCAGGTTTTACTTGTGTCAGTTGATGGGCATTTGAGTTTCCTCTTTGTAGCTGTCATGAACATTTATGTGCAGTACTTTTGTGTGGACATGGATTCTTTGCAGGCAGGTGCTTAGAGGGGGCTTGCTGGGTCATGAGGTTGTCTGTGCCACACAGGACAGGCTGCCGAGATGTGGCTCCCGGTGGCCGCCCGTTGTCCTTCCCACTGCCGGTGCTCAGGCCCCTACTTTTCTACACCCTTTGTCAGTGTGTGTTATTGTCTATTTTTCTGCTTATAGGGTAATTGCTACTCTTTTTTTGGCTTGGGCAAAGTAGCTTTATTAAATAAATCCAGGATTACATAGGATTTAAGAGTTGGTATTAGGGCTCTTCCTCTTGCCAAAGGTAGGCATGACATTGACAAAGTGCGGTTGTACTGCATCTGCTACGTGGCCTGGCCTGTTGCCACCGTTGTCTCCTCCTCCCCCTCCTTCTCCTTCTTTCTTTCTTCTTCTTCTTCTCTTCTTTGGCCACCTTGGCAGTTTGACCTCTCACTTTTCCACCTCGAGGTAAGGAACCATGGACTTTACCTCCAAGCATGCAGCCAGCTACTTTAGAGTGGCCAGGGCATCCCCTCCACACTGGCTGAGAGTGGCTTCATCCTCCCGCAGCTTACTTCCAGGCACACAACTTGTCTTCTGGTATGATGTCCTCCAGTGAGGTCACATGAGCCTTGATCTAGGCCACCATCTCTTGGCTGGTCACTTTGAGAGGGTGTGTGTCCTTAGGTGTGGACAAAGAGCTGCATGTTGACAACTGAACAGCTGACCCAGCTACCACTACCATGAAGATGGAGTCCAGGAAGAGCTTTTATTTTTTTAAGACAGGGTCTTGCTGTATAGCCCAGGCTGGCCTCTAACTCACAGCTATCTTCCTGCTTCAGCCTCCCCTGTGCTATGATTACAGGAAAGTACTCACCCAAATAGTTACTACTTTTTAATGGCTAATACATTCTTAATTTGTATCCAGAACATCATTTAAATACTATTTGGACAAATGTTTGAAGAGGGTATGGATTCCTTAAGTCAGTGATTATTTGACCCTATTTGCCCTCTTGCACACTGTGAGTGCTCTTGGAAGCAAAGGCCAGGGTGTGTCTTCTTGGTTACAGCTGCCTGCCTCCCTCTGCCTTGCACCCTTTGATTCTGCTCACTGAGTATCTGGCGTTATACTCAGGCACCAAGCTAGGCGGAGAGGCCACGTCTTGCCCTCTGTGCCTGTACAGTTCTGAGTTTGTCACATTGTCCATTAAAAAGAAGACACAGAGGAGACATACTTAGATGATTTCAAGACGAGGTAATGGGTCACAACCTACTTTGTGAGTCACAAACACTCCTTAAGTAGAAGGTGAAGTTAAGAAAACTGATGACTGAGTGTAAGACTGGAATGAGAAATAGCTGCAGTCCTTAGAGAAGGGTGGAGAGGCAGCAGGACAGTGGTGGCTGCAAGCAGGAATGCTCATGGGTGCAAGGGCAGAGGGGCAGCCGCAGAGGGCGTAGAGCGGATGTCCAGCTGGCACGCACTTTCTTCCTCATGGCACACTGTTTTCCTCCTGTAGCTGACCACATCTTCCTGTTTCAACATATTGGTCTTTTAGGAGGGGTAAATGTTTTTTCCTTTTTCCTTTTGCTGTTTTCATCATTCCCTAATCTTACTGGGTTTCCTCTATTTTGTGTATTTTATTTATTTATTTTTATCTTTTCGAGAAGGGTCTCACTGTATAGTTCAGGCTGGCCTTGAACTCATAGTATCCTCCTGCCTCAGGCTCCCAAGTGCTGGGATTATAGGTGTGTGCCACCATGCCCAGTTTGTACATGTTATTAAAGAAAAGCTAACATTTCCGATTAAACTGTCTGCC
Source organism: Dinomys branickii (assembly GCA_004027595.1). Taxonomy (NCBI): domain Eukaryota; kingdom Metazoa; phylum Chordata; class Mammalia; order Rodentia; family Dinomyidae; genus Dinomys; species Dinomys branickii. Next base: position 484 of record PVLD010002768.1, on the reverse strand, counting down.
ATCAATTATGAGATGCACTGTGACTTCAGAGGTGGTAGAATGTGTACAGAAACTGCTCCCAGACTGAAGCAGTGCAGTGTTCGTACTGGAGAACCTTTCAGTTCAGCTTTCTCCTGAGGTGGTGCTTTAAGGATACATGTGCCATCCAGGGAGTAGCACAGGATTCATTTTGGGCACTTTTAAACCTGTCATGATTATAATGCACTTGGTTTTGAATAATAGAGATTAGGGAAAATGAATTTTGCTAGAACTGGGAAAGATTAGGTTTATTAAAGACTATAAAATAATATAAACTAAAAGTCATGAAGGAAATCTGTTCAAAAACAGAGAACGGATGGGACGAAGGAAAGGAGAAAAGAAAAAGACAAAAATGTATGTATGTATGTATAGAGGAATATACATGAATATACATATGTGCAGGAGGGCTAACATGGTTCCACTATTGTATTATATCACTTAATGCTAAGCAATAATCGAAGACAGG